>OMNN01008370.1:3914-22367 GCA_900302755.1 Chromis chromis
CCCCTGCATCACCCACAATATGGAAAAACTGACGGAAGCACCCCAACCCCCATTTCATCTACACCCAACTGCACCCCCACACCCCTGTCCCTTCTTTCCACACCAAGCCCAACATAGTTGTATCTGAGGCGGGCTGCTAAATTAGATAAGCGGGGCTGTGGCGCAGCGCCCCTGATTAATAAAAGATGCAGTGCTCCCTGGGGATGGCCCCTCTGAGGGCCGAGCAGAATCTACCCACAGACAATAGAGTTTGCTCGCACACAATGAACAGGAAATGGAGAGAATGAACCAATCATGGAAATATAACATTTAAAGCAGGACTATCCTGTGACCCTCTGCAACATTATGCATGCATCATAATAGATAATAACTAATGTTGGAAGTGAAAAAAAGAACAAAATATTAATATATTCATTTATTTGGGAAGCATATCCTTCTATTGACATATGTTGGATAGAACAGCAGATTTCCTGCTGTTTTATGACATTCAGGAAAACATTTGCAAGTCTTTCAGCAGAACTGCTGCAAATTCATGGTCAGTTTTATTCTTGCCCCTTACAGTGTGCATTTACCAATTATGCATTCTGTCACTTTTAAGACAGCTACAAAAATATTAAGAGTTGGTATCGTTTGGTTTGAGACTCTGCTTTGTGCACTGATAATATTGTCCTGTTTTGGAGTATAAATAGGAAAAGCCTCCTCATGATATTAGAGTCATACCTGAAACAAACTGATCTATTGACAGTCGGGGGGGGAAATGATTGAAATGATAGTTTTGTTTGTTTTTGAAGCTAATATTAAAAATAAATAAATAAAAACAGCAGTCTAAAGCAAGCCAGGGACTATGTTTTAAGTACCTTTGTTCTCCAAGTCTTGCTTCACATCCACACTTATCAATACGTTTTGGTTTAACAGTTAAAAGTTCATTTTAAGTACATTTCAGGGTTATTCCCATATGTATCTAAATTTACTAGGTGTTTCCTTTCTGAACATTTGCATGAACTTTTGGTTAATTTACTACTTTTAAGGATAGCCAAGAGCAAGTTAAAGCATTTTCTTTAGTCAAATAGTTTTTGAATGAAAATTCAAACATGGATGGGCTACCTGCCGCAAAATGTATAGAATTTATCAGCAAAGCTTGTTAAAATTAACTTAATTTGGATATTTCATTTTAAACCATGAGCAAATTTGTGTTTTTAATCAAATTGGATAGGCTTTATAAAATACATGCAACTGCAATCATCACCAAAATGTAAGATTCTGTGCTCTCAAATTAAATTAAGATTTTGTCCCTTTATACTAAACTATTGGAAGTGCATCCGGAAGCAGCTAAGAAGAGGTTACTTCTCACAGTGCAAGGGTTCAACTAACAAGCAACATATTATTAAAGGAAATTGTTTGATTGCGTAGCACACAGCTGTTGTGTGAAGAAAAGGGTGAATTTGCCATGTGAAAGGAAAATTTGTGAACTAGTACAAGAACACAATTTTTCAAGGGCGTAGCTGAATGTGCACCTTCCTTTGATTATTCAGATATACCTTCGAAATTTTAACAAATGGGTAATACCAGCTCTCCACTTTCAGCAGAAATGGCACACCAGTAAAATGTTGCATGGAGATCTGGCTGAGAATGAGACAAAGGCAAAAAAAAAAACTCCCGAAAGCTTGTTTTTGACCATGTTGGAATGAGTTTTTGACTTGTGTCTTTCTAACTGTATATATTGGGGTTAAGAGGTTAAAAATTACATTATTTGATTTTTTAAATCAGTGTATTTAGTGGTTCAGTGTAAGCAGGATACTTTAAAGTGTATGTATTTCACATACAGTCATTAATCTGTTTCTGTAGTCGAGCTTCCTCTTAATTACATCTGCAGTGAAACAGAAATATTCATTGTGAGTCTTCCAGCTAACATCAGTACATAAGTATACACGCATATAAATGATGGATTAAAGGTTTTAGCTACTGAATGTGTTTTTTATCCTCAGAAATATTGCTTAGACTGCCACAAGAAAGAGATAAAATAATTTTTTGTCTACCTCTGCGGGAGATTGTGCCAAAAGGCTAACGCATGCTCAGCTACTTCTCACACCCACAGCATCATGTTGTCATGTCATTTCAGTCCTACATCGGTTCTATTCACATTCGTCACCTAATGGCTTTGTTACCAGGAGGATATTATCCCTCTCGCTACTCGTGTTTATAAGACAGCCAGCAGTGATCCAGTTGCCCATGGAGACCACTGAAATCAAGGCTATATAACTATCTGGGTTTCCTTTCAAAAATTTGTGCTCTAAATTGTGCATTAAAGCTGTTTATTTAAGTACTCACATAATATTACAAAAGCATCCTCTGCAGCATACCTTCCTAACACCAGCAGACAGGTTTACTAGAGCTACATCAGCACTAAACAAGCAACATGGATCCATCTGCACACAGCCCCGTATGTGCGCATGTGCACTCGTGCAGCCACCGGGCTTTAGCAAACATGTTCCTGCTCGGCTCTGTGTTGGTGGTGTGTGATTGCCGCATGGATCATGAACGCTAAAGCATTTATCTTTAAATAACCTCCACCCCCTGTCGCTACCGAACAATAGCGAGACGCTTCTAATTTTCTGCAAGATAATGGTAGTCATATTGAGATGAAAAAGGTCAGGGGTTGGCTTGTGAGGTTCTGATTGGTTCGGGGCATCACACTGCCCCTGGAGATAAAATGGAAAGTGATATTTCATTTATAGTACCACCCTTCCAGACTGCATAGCAATTTTAGGTGATGAGGAGGCCCAGCTCTGCAATGATTAGAGTGCATCTACCAGTCAAACACTAAACACAAAAATGGCTACTGTGATGTCTTGCATCAGCAGTTTGTTGCTGTTTTTTCATGATCAAAGACATACGCTGTATAGTTTCCTGCATGCTGTTTTTAATATTTAGTGATTCAAATTTCCTCCCGCCCCCTCCAACCAGCAGAGATTGATGGGTTTTGTTTATGCATATGTATAAGATGTGGATATGCAGTTGAACCTGCCTTTGACCTTCATCTGCTTACATGTATTCACTGAGCTCCTGCTATAACACTTCACTTTGTACTGTTTGAAAAAGGAAAAATATTCCTTGTTCAGTAGATAATGTAAGTTGTTATGCACTGACTCTCCGCAATTCTCTAACTTTAGACTCTATACTCTTAATAGAGCTGCTCCCGAAACCTACAGCTAATTTATGACATAATGTACACATTTATATCATGTGTGATATTATGTTAATTCCCTAAAGCATAATGGATCAGCAACAGTGGAGGAACTTGCATTTGTCTTGCAGTTTTTTGTTTTGTTTTTTACCCTGCTTGTCAGCTTTTGCATAATCTATTTGGCCTGGTTTCTACTATGTGCTGTTTTTTTAATTCCAGCCCGAGGGCCAAATGCATCACACATTATGCAGTGACCCACACTGCATTTTCCAAACAGCAGTCCAGCCAGTGGGAGTGGCCTGAGCTTGTTGAGGAAGCTGCCCTTTAAGGTCATTACAATGGTCATGTGATAGGCTAGTGGAGCCCCATGGGCCATATGACAAACCGAGCTGCCAGGCCGAGGTGTGTGTCAGGGGTGTTTTTCCACAAAGCATTCTATAAAAGTGTAACTGGGCTGTATTTGCCCTTTCCTCCTGCTATGCGTTCAGCCAACAGGCCCCTGAAGATCTCTTAAAAAGTGCTGATCCACAAAGCTGGGTTGGTGCTCTTGTAATCCTTCTAGCTGTGCTCCACCTCCCCTCACGTTCCCACCCTCAGCACCTCTTGCTTCTCTCCTCACATTCCCTCACTGTCTCCTGCTGATGCATTGCTCTGGTGTGAGCGACAAGGTGATGGGATGAGGAGGCTTGCTTGGGCCCCAAGCTAATTACCACACATTAGAGCATGACTAAATAAATCTTAAGTGCTGCTAATTGCTTGGCAGTGAAAACAATAACTGTGGTTCTTGCCCAGAGGCTCTGGGGTAGTGAGGGGCTGGGGCACTGGGGACCAGGGGCCCTGGCACTGGGCCAGCAGAAGACACCAGCACCATCAGTCAACTGCCTCACCCGCTCTGCCTTCATGTTCAAGTCACACACCACTTGGCACTGTCACTACATGCACCATCTGCCCCACACCCACCACCCGGTCGAACACTAACACACTCCCTGCAGCCCTCATCAGTAAAGAATAAGCCGTACATGACAGGCACAGACGAACTCAGTCTGTCTGTAGACCCATCATACATCACTGCATTAATAAACATGAATTAGTAATGGCACAATTAGATGGGGTTGTTCTGACATTTACTGGTACAATAATGGTATTCTCCTCTCTACAACTCCCTTTGGCCTGTGGTGGAGTGCCATCAGACATTTAGACCTGAGGGGTGAAAGGGGTAGAAATGTCTTTGTCAGTATGTATCCTGATCATAATGTCTTTTAAAATCTAACGGATCAGTATCAAGATTGTTCATATTTTGCATTTATGGTGTTTTCAGCATCTGCTTTAAAGTCTAATATTGGTCTGGCTTTATTCTGTTTATATGTATGTAAGTGTGTATATTGTGTGTGTTTGTTTCCCCCTTAGGTTGCATTCTGCTGTGCATGAAGGAGACGTTTGAACAGCCTGTGCTGCCTACCAGATCTCCTGTGGCCCAAAGGTATGTTCAACACAGACAGCCCTACCACATTGACTGGGGCATGACAAAGCCTTTAACTCTGCCACAGCACTCACTGAAGACGAGCGCCATGAGTGACGGAGGGAATTCAACACATTCATTGTACTTTCTGAACATTATTTGTCAAATATTATGTGACTGTGTTTCCAACTAGTCTTCATACAGAGTCGGTAAATGTGAAATTCTGTCCCCACAGAGATTCAGCTGGTTCAGTCGCCTCACGCCGTCACATTCTGTTTCATCTGCATGATGTTAAACTGTAGAAAACGGCTTTACCTGGTTTGACACACATTTCTTTAATCAAATAAGTTGAAACGCTATAGTTTAATTTGAAAATTAGAGTCAGGTCATGCCTTTGTGCCCAGTTTTTTTATAGTTTGCAACAGTTCCAGCTGATCTCTTAACACAATATCAGGTATAACAGGACTAACATGGCTTTTAATTGAAGCAAATCTCATTAGCATTAAAAAATAATGGTCAAAAGCGTTACCCTTAAAACATTATACACATCAAATGATGCCATCTGATCACAAGAATTATTTTCTTCCAGATTTTTTCTTTTCTTTGAGAATCTTTTCATGTGTCCCTTATTCGGTTTTTAATTATTTTATTTTTGTTCCCCAAAAGTCAAGTGAATGGTGATCTCAGTGTCACATTTACTATCTGCCACGTTTTCATCCTCCCCTTCCCTCCGAAACCAGTAGCTTCTCATTTGTACTGTCACTCTTCTGCAGTGTTTTACTGCTTTCCCAGGGGACTCGTGCGCTTTTGTTAGCTTTCCTGTGTACACACACGGCCTAATTGGTTGATTAGTTCAGGTTGACTGGCTTGTTAATTGAATAGTAATTTAGATTTGATGTGTCTAATGAAGACCCTAATTTATTGTTTGGCACTCATCCAAGGGTTTGTTTTTGACAGTGGGAATCAAACAAAAACGATGAAAGGAAACAAGGAAATGATTCAGTGCCCCAGTGCAGCTTTGACAGTACATGAATTAAATCTCTGAGTAAGGTGATAACACTTAAGTACTTATCTGCTTGAAATTACACAGCTATAGACAATAGGAGAACACCAGTATGAATGGAAGCTATTAGAAGATTAGCAGCATCATACATCCTTTTGGTTATTTGTCTTAATGGGCAAAATAATGAGACTAATTTCTGCATACATCTTTATGTATTGACCACATATGCTGACTATGAATAATAATGATGATGAAAACATTGCACAATGGGCAAACCTCTCCTGCTGAAGGTGCTACAAGTAGCAATTTACAATAAATTTACCAGATCTCAACTTTTATGGCACAAATTGATGTATGGAAAAAAGAAGGTATTGCAAATAGTGAGCTACTTTCTTTCATCAGCATACATGACAGTAAAATAAAGGGATGACATTTTTAGTGACCTCTACCTCAGTTGAGGCAGTTTTTTTTTAGCTAACTAAGGTTGCTGACCAATCAGCTTTAACTCTGCATAAGCAAATTTAGCCCTCTCATTCATTTGAATGGAGCCAAAATGGCGTTACAGCAGGAACGAAACAACTCAAGGTTGTCTGGCAAAAAAGTTACCCAACGTTTCCTGCAAAGCAGCACAGTGTTATCCAACAAGGTGCTGCACTGGCCAGTCAAATGCAGAAAAGTGCACATTCTTGGTAGTTTCCATTACAACATGAGTGCTGTATTTTGACTTTTTTACCTCATAAGTGTTGTAACAGAGACAAAATCGTTGCCACAGTGATAACTTTCCAGAACTGGAAAATCCTGTCTGTATTGTCCCGTGTTTTAGTGTCTAATATGCCCTTAAACACATATTCTGTTAGACCAACTTGACTTCCTGGATTGTGTTTCATTGGTACCTTAAACAACAGGCCGCCACCAGTGCAGCCCCCTGCTTGGTTGTAACACAAGGCTGTTTGCAGCCTGAATCTTTGCTAACTGTACGCCACTAACTATTTCCGCATAGTAAGAGTGTAAAGATTTCAACAAATTTAATGCATTTGCTTTGCAACTTTGCATTTTATTCATATTTAGGTCCCATGATGATCAGATACTGTGGCACATTTTTTAATATTATTCCACGAGTCAAACCCGTGACCACTGGCTACTCTTGTGTTTTTTTCTTGTCTGTGAAACTGTTTTCACAGCTGACCAGAAAAAACAAGCTTTGTACAACTGATAAACTCAATGTCGTTCACCAGCCAATAATAGTAAATAAAAATGTTTTCTGTTGCTGCACTGAACATATAATGTGTGCATTGTGTACATTGAACAACTTTGTTGCAAACAGTCTTGTGCTGTGCTGTTGATTTTGTTCTCTCCACTTAAACATCAGCTGAGTCTCCTGGTTGCCAATACTTTAACCTCATCTGCACTGCATTTGTCTTACAGTTCAGTTCCAAGCACTAACTCTGAATCAAGAGCTGCAGCCTAATTCCACAGTGTGTAATCATTCATTCACATCCTATGAATAAGTAGAAGTATAGTCTATTCACATAAAAATATTGAGAATATACATTCATGCATGACATATATACATATTTATAAGAAAACTTTTAGATTTATTTTTTACTTCGAATTAAAAAATGTTATAATTTAATTGAACTCTGTTGGCAACAATCCTGTATGAATTCTTTGCTTACCACCTGCCAAAGCATCAGACCATTAAATGTACACTGCAGTCTTATTATAGTAGTATGAAGTGTGGAGCTGATACGCAACCATGGGTAAGTACGGCCACACACTTGGAATTGCATTGTGCACCTCACAATAATTTTTAATTGCTTTGACAATTTATTAACAAAATTGTATGTCAGTGCCTCTTGTCCTTGGTACAGCACTTTAATTCTTTTAGTCCAGCTGCTCGTTCACAGAGGAATGAACCTGTTGAGTGTAGGCCCTTTTTGTCTAAGTGTTTCCACACCAGAGCTCCAATGCAAAGTGAGTTCATGACCATCAAGGTCTTCCCTCGCAGCTTGTCTGGGGAATTTATCTCTCCTTAAATTCACAGTTATGCACAAGAAAGTCACATTTAAAAATCAATCAATGGAAATTTGATTTCCTCTTAGCATTGGGAGATGATCCCAAAAGCCCTTTGGCTCCTCCTTTGCTGCAGTGTAGTTGGTGGCCTTGAGTGGTCCAGCAAGTCATCCATTCAGGAAAATTCCCACAAAATTTTAAATGTAGTAAAAATTAAATCCAATCCAGTGAATTGTCAAAGTGTTAAAACAGTTACATCCACACCAGTTAAAAAATTGCAATAAGCTGTCATTTGTCACACCATCTTCATCCAGACATTTTCATCTTTTAACATCAGTGTTGATGATACATTCAGCTTTGCCTTTATGATAACGGTTTCAGTTTCTTCCTCTGTGGATGTTTGTATCCAGGATGCAGACGATCCCTTTCCACAAGGTCCTGGATTTCTCAGGAATTTCCATTTTTGATTTTACTGTTAACGGAATCTATGGCATCAGGATGTGCTGGGCCTTCCCTGTCCCATGTTGTCACCAAGGCAAAGTGCAGATCATTCCTCTTCTTTCCAGAGGAGAATAACAGAAAGTATTCTTCCTGGACAAAACATTTAAAAAAAAATCACAATACAGTCAGTAATAAATAAAGTAGGATAGTTGTTTTGTTTTTCTTTTTTGTACTATTTGCACGTCAGCAGAATCCCCCACACCCCCACAAGTTAAATTCCTTTGAACCTCATGCCTTCATGCACAGTTATGCACATGCAACAATGTACCTGAAACTGCTACATGCTACAGTAGGCCAAACTAGTGCAGGCATTAGCAAACCCAGGTGTTGTAGTCATCCCCTGTCGTGCACATATACACATTTCTTAACACTGTTGCTACCGTCTGTCACTTACCCGCTGTAGTCATTAGTCACCCCCCTCCCCTTAATGAGAAAGCAATTACCAATGGTTTCTCCCCAATCCCAGTGGCTTGGCAGCGTTTTCCGAAATCTGCCTCCCCACCTGCCTTCAGCTCTGCGTCTGCTTCTCTCTCAGATTCCCTTCTCTTCCCTTGTACCTCTTCTCCCTTTTCACTGTGGCTGCAGACTCTCTCTTTCTCCATCCTCTCTGCAGCCTCTCTCTTTCGCTCCTCCCATCTCTGAGCTCTAGGCTGCTCTGGGTTTTAGACGGATCACTCTCACAATGGTTGATCAATACAGGTATTGATCCACTGGCAAAATGTTTATAAAATCATTCTGGGCAGCTGCGGTGCAGCAGGGAGGGTAGGCGGGGCGACGAGAGGGCCAGCATGCCATGCCATTCGCCTACAAGAGAGCCAGCACGGACCTGATTGGCTGTCTGTCCGATGCCTTGCCAGGAAGAGGGCTGGCATAGTCTGCATTTCTTTGTCATTGTTGCTTGGTATACCACAGCCCTCTCAAGCTCACGCTGATAAACTTTCCAGAACACCAAAGTAGAGTGCAGCAGTTTCACCTTTTTCGCTGTTCAATGTTGACTGATCGCAAAGCCGTGCCACCCGCTCTCTCTCCTCTCACATCAGCCAAGAAATTAATTTGCATAAATTAGCAAGCTGCAAGCAACCCCAGTCTAATGATCCTCTGTCATTTCATTTCCCCTTCCTCCCTGATCCTCCCCTGGGAAAAGACTTCTCTCTCCTTAATGCCACTGTGGTGCTTGCCTACATGTCCACATGGCCAGTCTGGGAAATGTGCCACCTTAAAAACCAACTGTTTCACTCATATAAAATCCAGCACATACCGTGGATCCAAACATGAGCAAATATAGTGAAGCTCATAGGCTGGCAATGTAGAGGGGAACACCTATCCACAGCATGTCCCTGCTGTACAGTCATGAGCATAACGTAGATCAGTCTGGGGACAGGGCTTCCCCCTGGCTCTCATCCTCGCCTCCCTCTGGACTCACACTTTGAAGCTTATGTTAAATAAAAGGACTCTATTCCAGTCTTTGTTAGTCCGTTGTGGGGATCATTAGCAACATTAGCAGCAGCACACCAAATACAGCAGGCTGCTGCACTCTGTCTAGAGCAAAAACATGCTGTGGTTCCACTTGGGAATACTACTGACAGGCCAGCCAGCTCAAACACTCAACTTTAGTGCTGTACAGCAGTTTAAAGTGGCTTGGTTTATCGTAATCCAGGGAGGGGCTTTTGCTTATGTCTTGTTGAGTGATGATGTATGAGATGTTTCATTACAGAGAGAAGATAATTGCAGTGTGGAGCACAGTGTGGTGTAACTTTTTCCAGAATTGCAACTCTCGTTGAACCAGACTAACATCTGTCAGCCATAAGGCCAGGCAGCCAATGTGACCTAGAGTCAACCTCACCCCTTTGGGTTGTGTGGCTTTGTCTGTCCCCCTCCCTCTCTGGCACCCACCCTAAACCCAGATGCCCAGACTCTGGCCCTGACCACAATGTCTGGGCTTGCCAGACCCATCTTCCATTAAAGAACAGTGTTAAAGTAATTATGGAAGATGATACATGTGACAGTAAGTGTTGTATAAGTGTTGCATTTTTTAATTAGTTTGCTTCTGCTCGGTTCGATGTGGAAAGCATCTCTTGGATGCCTCCTTCAGTTCACTAACCCTGGATTCCCCAGAACATGATTAGCACACATGCACACAGAGACACATGGCTTCACAAACACATCTAGGAAGTGTCAATCACACATATGCTGGAGAGTGGTGATTACTCTAACACATCCAGAACTGGCCACAGCCCATTCATTACCATAACATGTTGTAATGAAGTTTAATCCCTCATCATGTTGTCTGTGGTTGGAGAGTGGCGTGTGGCTGTTATCCTCCACTACTCCAGATGTCTTCCAGGCTGTGTCTGTTCAGTGCTGCACTGACGACATGACATTCAGTTCCCCACCTTTAGACATTTCCTTCTTTTTTTATCTCCGCTTCTTTCCCTTGTAAATTCATTTTGACCTCATCCATCTTTGTTTCTTCCCCCCTCCTCGATCCCATTTTTCACCTTCTGTTCCTTCTTCCACATACCCTCCCATCGCTACAAGAGTGTGTTATTTATTTCATCTGAATGCAGGGGCTCTTTGGTGCATGCTTCTCACAGAAATCAATTTCAGCTCAGACAGCATAACCAAACAAAGCACTGCACTCATTTCAGCACGGGCGTAGATGTAACCCATCTCTCTCATTTTCTCCCTCCTGCTCCTTTATTGGAAGACATTTTGTTCTCACTCTGATGCCATTATGTCAATCACTGCAGACATGTGGTGATGTGTGAATGCAGCTGCTAAATGACTCATGGCAAGCAATGATCATTAGAGACTACAGAGTTTATATATGTGTTAATGTATATGTTGCATATAATTGTCACCTGTCACTCTGTGTGAATTAATTACATTTTTTCCAGTTTTTTTCCTTGTTTTATGGCATTCAGGATACACAAGTGTGTGTGCAGCATGTTGCATCTCTGTGACAGATTTTTTTTATTTGGTGTTTTTTTAGAATCTTATAACCTGAACGTGTAGACAATAGGCAGATTTCTCCCAGTGTTGTATGAATGCGAAAGACTCAAGCTGCCCGCTCTCCTGTATCCTTTTCTCTGCTAGCCATCCTTTTTGTACAGCAGTTGAGACCACCAGTTAATGCAGCTGTTGGATTGGCCTCTTTCCTTGCTCTGCTTTTATTGATTTCAGCCAGACACAGAGACAGACAGAAAGAAAGGGCCTTTTCAGGAAGAAGTTAAATGGTCAAGTAGCGGGTGGAGGGTGGCTTTCACCACTTTATTGACGAGGTGGAAAAATGTCACTATTATGGAGGCCCTTGCAGCAGATAGCGAGCTGATTGGATGAGTGCCCCCAGGTCAGAGTGGAGCACGTTCCCCCTGCAGCCAAACGAGAGCAAATAAAAGGGCAGAGGAATCCGCTTGAACTGGAGGTGAGGTTTCTCTCAACCAGGCCTCTCTTTAGGCAACATTTCTCTGGGTGTATGAGGCAAAGTGCTTGGAATATGGACTGAGGGCTGATCTCTGGTGGACTTCTTCCTTCTGAACTCTCTACTCAAAGCTTTCTGGGTTTGCAACATTTTATAGCTCTTGGGACTTCCATGTATTATATGTTACACAAGCCCATGATACCAGATGTTGAACCTGCACTAGACTGCCACGACTACAGCTTCATAGCTAGAAATTATGAAAGCGGACGGGAGATGAAGGAACTTATGAGAATTGTGTGGTGATCACTCGGGGAGATGTTGTTTGAGGGTTAGTCACTTTTAAGATGCCAATAAAAGAGTACAATTTGGCAGAATGGCTCACAGGGGCCTAACTGGCATCAGAATATGTATGAGTCATGTGACTCAACACATTGGCCCACAAATTGAGTGTTTGGTTTGGTTGAAATTACACAAAGGAAAAGCAAAATCTGATGCAAAATAATGGTGCACACTAAGACAACAGGCACGTGTAACGTTTTTGATTCTTCTCAAGTCAGAGGAGGAAGATTATTCATGTGAGAAAATGAAAGGGAAAGCCATGACGGGTTATTTGCAAAGAAAGGCTGGGTGTACAGTATATAAAAATTAAATTAGGCTTTGGATCTGATTTGTGAGACTGAGGGCCCCTGACAGAGATGCAGTTGTGAGTCCTGACAAATGGCTGAAGGTTCAAATACAAGCCACTCTCCGGCCTGCTGACGTCAATCAGTCTAATTAACCCAGCATATCATCTGGTTGCCCCCCCTCGCAGCACAAGACAGACCTCTGGAAAGGTCAGCATGCCACAGCAGAGACAGAGCAGTGCTTAATCAGAGGTGAAATGGTTTCTTTTCCAAATTGATTCCAGTTCAGATCAGACAAGAGTGTATTGTGTTGAGCCACTTAAAGACTTGAAGGAAAGGCGGCAGGCGCTTTTAAGGGGGCTTTTAAAACAAGACATTGACAAATAAAAACTGTTCTGGTGACATCTGGACCAGGGCCCGAAGACCAGCGGGCCATATGAAAGATCTGTCTGTCTCTATCTTCATTTCTTTCTGCTCTTTTTCTGTCTGTCTTTTTATCTGCTGCTCTGCATGAGGCTCAGTATACATTCTCATGTGGATGCCCATGCTCAGATGAGCTGAGAAAATTCATTCAAACTCTGCAGGAAACTGTGTCCCTCTGCACTGTAAAACTTGCAAAAATCACTTTTCTAATGTTGACACAAAACAGTATGAAATAAATATTTTGTCTTGGTTCTCGCAAAGTAAACTAAGTGCCATTAACACAGGACCCCTGAGGCATTATATCTTTTTACACCCTCTTTAAAACTCTTTTTTACAACAGACATGTCACAGCCATGTATACATAGAAGGAAACATCTGAGCTTGCCCACACCCACACACACACACACACACACATCTGCACACCGCACATTCACCAACTCCCTTATGCTGAATGCATAATATATGTAATGAAATAATGTTTCCAGTGGGGATGGTTGTGGCTGGGGGATGGAGATGTGTGGTGAATATCAATGTGACTCCCCCCAGACTCCCTGGTTCAATTGGTGTGATGGTGGGGGGTAAATGAATATGTGGGAGTGAGAGAAGCTTTATCCCTTTGCCCAAAGCTACAGTGAGGAGTCCACACAGACAGAGGAGGGTTCCTCACTGACTTACTCAATCATTATGAACTTAAGATTCATGCATTCTAACTGATGGTGTGTCCTCTCTTGTCCCACATGTCCATTGGTTAAAGTCAGTAGTCTGGCCTAAACATAAATGAATGTCTCCTCCTTATTAAGCCATACCAACCACTTTAAACATCCAAAGTATGATGTATTTGGGGCATGTAGATGGATAAACAAGTCAGTGACGGAGAACGTGCACGACCCTCCATACAGTGGCCAGCCGTACTGTACAACAGACGCAAAGTACGTGAGTTCGACGTGTTCTGAAGCACAGATTCTCCAGGAAATCTCAATGAAAATCAATGGAGAGACAAATTACATTTTCCGCTGTGCCTCACCTTGACTGACTCAAGTGAGCTCATCTGTTCCATCTTGTCAGAGTGAAGATGCTGTGTCTCTGTCAGCCGGGGCTTTGATGTTTTAAACATTACCATTAATAATGTTTTCAGCATCAAAATTAATTGCTTTGCTACTTTGTCCTGCTCTCTTCATCCTAAGCTGAGGCATGCATAAATCAAGACTAACTACCTTTGTCTTGAAATTTTTGAGGTCAGGAATTTGGGATGAGACCAGACTGTGATGAGAATGTGGCCAAGTAGAGTGCGCTCTGTTTGTGTATCTCTGTGTGTGTGTGTGCTGCATATCTTGCAGCTGCGTTGCAAGAATCAAGTAGCAGTCTTTGGAATACTTGTGTTGTTCACATGTTGAAACATCTGCCATTTATGTTCGAGAATAATTGAATAAGTGAACACATGTAGCGCAAAGTACTGGCGCACTGTGCAAAAGTGTATGTGTGAGTTTGGGTAAGACCTGATGGGGGTTTAAAGTACTTTTCCATGACCTTTTAGCATAATGCTGAAATTTGAGGAAAAGATGCATGATCTAGAACTTATCAGCTTCTACCCAAATTACTTCAGTGCCATTCAGAGATGTCAGAAGCTTTTTACAACAGAATTTGAAATATTGGAGCTGTCATTGAGTTAGCTTTGGGATGTTGTTCATTGCAGGATGTGGCAACTTCTGAATTAGTTTGGATTAGACGCTCGAGAAGTATTTTTGTGACTTCCAGATGTTCTGTTATCTATAATTCCCAGCTGTGTTCTGAGAGGTTAAATGAGCTGGAAAGTTCCTGTCCAAGTTCTGTTATACTCATCAAACTCAGGGAAATGTAATTAGTGCCTTTTTGAGTTCACATTGCCTAGCAACTCACTCCTAAATAAACACACAAAAAATCCCTTCCATTTTCATTTAGCCACACCTCTTATTTGCCAAGCACCTCCTCTCGAGTGGCTTTGGCCATACCCATACTCTGGGGCCCTGCAATGTGAAGACAGGGTGAGGAATGTGTGAAGCATCCAAGGAAACATGAACTGCTATTTTCCCACAAGTATGAAAAAACAGAGGCTATGGCTGTGGAATCTTTCTGACGCAATCAGCTAGTGGGATGGCTGCTGTACATTTGGGATTTGGACAGGGGCTCAGGTCAGGGTGTTGTTAAAGCTGTAGTCTTAAGACTTAAAGATCTAAGCTGGACCTGGGTAGGTGAGGGAGCTGCTGACGAGGGTAAAAACCTGATGAGCAAGACTGGATGGAAAGATAGCAGGAGCCGCTGGATGGCCCCATTTGGGAGCACTCCACAGTTCCTGCTATTTCATTTTTAACAGGCATCTGTGGGGCAGCCTATTAATTGTTTGTTGGCCAAACCATCATTAAAAAAGCAGACAGCAGGGTGGCTTTTACAGAGATGTGAGTGGGAGCAGAGAGCTAAAACAGGAGAGAGGATCACTGAAGAGGCCCCAAGAGGCCCTCCTCGAGACCCAGATGATTACCACACTACCGTCGGCTCTGTAATTCTTCATACATTAAGACACTAGGTTGAAAGGAATCCCCAAACACAAAAACAGAGCAAACTTCAATGAGTCTCTCTTTCTTTCCTGATCTAATTATCGCTGCCCCCATAATCGCTGTTATATTCATCATAGTGCTCCGTATTTATAGGGTCTGTTTTCATCATAGTAATAATGTCACTCTGGAATTCCCATGCAGAAAGAGAGAGAGAGAGGGAGAGAAACAGAGAGAGAGACATACATCACAGAGTATACAGAGGATGATGTTAAGGAGGCCACAACAGCAGAATTGCCTCCCTGAAAATGCCCCCTTGTTTGGTCTGGACTTTCCCCTGTTTCTTCACTGTCGAGTCTCCAGATAAACTGCTTGGTCCTAAACTCTGATCCTAGTCTGGGTCTCAACTTGGTCCTAAAGCTGGCACTGAGCATACCTCTCTGTCTTAGGCTCCTTTGAGCTTTGTAAGCCTACACAAATTCATTCATTCTTTCTTTTTTTTCTTTCACATTCGAGCATTTCACTGTATCGGTTTCACCGCATTTCTTTCTTTCTTTCTTTTCTTCTCCCTCTCTTAACTCTCCATCTCCCTCTGCTACACCCCTCCACCCCCTCCCTATCCCACTCCTATTCCAAGGGAGCCCACTACCTCCTATTCTCTGCCCCCACAATGTTGCTCCCAGTATTTGGATATATATTTAACACCCACATGTGAGGCCTGGTGAAAGTGCCTGGGGAATGGAAAGGAAAACAAGCATGCCCTCTCTCCTGGCCCTTTAGTGCTGGCCTGCTATAAATACCTCCGGGTGGCGCGCCAGTTCCAGCACCAGTGGCATGGGAACCTCTCTCCCTCATCTGGTCCACTGCTTGGCCACTCAAGCACAGTCTGGGAAGGCTTTAGCCAGCAGGCTGGCCTAAAGGGTGGGTGGGTGAGTAGGTGTGTGCACAGTGTAGGGAGAAAGTAGGAGAGGGCTGTGTATAGCACCAATGGTCTTCCTGTTTGTTTTGTCTGCTTCTCTGTGGAGCATCCCTGTGTCTTCTCCCTTTTCTCCCTTCCCGTCATCTCCCTGTTCAAAAGGCTTCATGTATACTGCATTTATGCTGTTTTGCCTTATGAAGATTGTATGAATATGTGCTTTTCAAACTGTTAAAAAAGAGATCCCCTTTTCTTCACTGCAGTGAAGCGTTTGTTATGTTACTCCCCCAAAAATTGATTTAGACTTTTCAAAGGTTTGTTCTTCACAGTGCTGTCTCCCTGTGTCGATGCACGACAGGCTCACCTCATATTTTCAGAGTTTGAGGTAATAGTTTTAAACTGACAGACTAAACATCTCTCTCCCCGGCTGTTCCACTTCTACAGAGTAAATAGTTTTATGTGCACAAACACACACATACACACGCGTGCACACACACAAACCGGGTGACTGACTTAGTCTAATGATTATTTCTTTTTGGTTTTGGGGGTTCAGGAGAATTTGCCAGGTTGTAAGTGTAAAAGATATGGATGTAGGGCCTCTTAGGTCACTTTGTTATCTTTACTGCATGGCCCCATTTTACAATTTAAGTTAGCCTCTATAGTTTTGTACAGTAGATATCTGGTGCTTCACTTCTCAGCTGCAGGACAATTTTTTTGTGTTTTAGGCCAATGAGATCTTATGGATTCAGTTACCAATAAATATCTTTATTTTTTCAGATAGAGTGTGCCTGGTTCTGCATCAGCTAGAAGAGAGTTACTTGAGATCAAAGCCTTTTGTTTGGCCATTTAACATATTGAGTCTACAGATTAAATGTCTCTGTTGTTACATTTCCCCCCTCACACCTCTTAGCATTCTCCCTATGTCTCCTTTTCTCTCCCTTTCTTAATACTCTTCTTTTCTCTCTCTCACCCCTACAAGGCTCACTTGTTATTTTTTCGTACAAGGTCCTGTAATTAAGTTTGACATAAGCACAGGGATTAAATATGCGGTTGAGGAGGGAGAGAAAGGAGCTCTGTTACAATCTCAAGGCCAGCTGTAAAATGGAACCAGATTGCGACACTTGGAGTTGGAAAGTTTGGGAAAATAGCTTTAGAGCGCAGCCAAAAGACTACTGAGTCGCCAGCCAAAAAATCTAATATTAAAAATCCTTAGGCAGAAGACTAACACCCAGTCCGATCCAATGATAATTTCTTTTTCAGCTAGAAGACTGCCGTGTCCTGCAGATAAACATTAACTGTTGTCTATCCAACCAGATGAGTGATACCTTTACTCCAGCCAAACTCTGCTGCCAAAATAATACTAGAAAGCAAAAGACTTACCTATTTAACATTGACTGTCTAGGGCCAAAATGTATTGCTTCCCTTTAGAAAAGACAACTAATTCATCTGTCAGTTTTTCAAACCCAATAAACACAATACTTTGTTTGAAACCAGATGGTAACTTCATGATAGAAGTCTCAGGTTTTTATATGCACACAGGTAACTAAAATCATTTCACAAGTGAAGACAAAAAGAGCAATCACACCCATTACCTTCTGATGGCAAGAATGGAAAAGTGATTGTAACTCTAAACCATAATGCAGCAGGAAAAACCATTTCACATGCTATCACTCAATCACTGACACCAAATATAGAAATATAGGCTAAGATCAGCCCCCAGTGCACCGAGCGTGTCAATAGGATTTTCTTCTGTTCTGAACTCTGAGAGGTCTCACATGGAACTTTGCATTCTTAAATAACTCTGGCAAAACGCTTTAATCTTAATGAGTCTGAACAGCAAATCTCTCATCTGCAGCAAAAAGGATTAGGAATGCAGAAAAAAAAGACTGCCGTTCCACTTTGATGAATTGTGTTTAGAAAATCCCTGGGCATGAAGTTCCCCCAATGAACAAAGCGTTAGGCGAGAACGGATGCTTTTAAACAACACAACTTATCTGAGAAAAACAGAACATGCATTTAAGTGAAAATACAAAAGCAGAGCTGATTCGACTCCTCTGCAAATGATAAAAGTGACTAACTCTTTTCCTCAATCCACTTAGCTACTTTTGGAATCAAACCCAGAGTAGCTTTGCACAAATTACGTGTATTGTGTTTTCAGTGCTTCATCAGTGTTTATTTATTCCGCATGATGCATTCTGCCATTGTTAAGAATAAATAAATGAATTCATAATTTTTGCCTCTTGGTAGAAGCACTTGAAATGGGTGATGCAGTGATGAAAAGGGAAGTTGATGAACACAGACAGTTAAGTGCCAAGAGGTGCTGCTTCCAAAACCACAAAAAAACTCTGCCGCTTCCACTATAGTTTGCTACGGTTTTCCTCA
>OMNN01008370.1:22387-36520 GCA_900302755.1 Chromis chromis
TATTGCTTTAAAAAAAAAAAATTTTTTTTTTTTTTTTTTTTTTTTTTTTTTTTAGTTAAGTGTGAAAATGAAGTTAGTAAAGTATGCTATTATGCAGAGGTGTTTATTTGTATTTGATTAATACATTATTGATAATATGTTAATGTAATCCAAATCAAAGCAGTTCAGCATTTACTTGATTAATTATTACTCTGTGGTGTAATTTCCCCAAACAGTCTCTCAGAGTGGTAGGGGTTAGAGCAGTAAGCCTCTGGCTAGTTCAGACTGCTCAAACTACAAAGAGCCTTACTGCACTGGGACCTGCTCTTGGTTCCCCCTTTCCAACCCACCACCCACCTCCCCAAATGCCCTCAGGCCTTTAGAAAACTACCCGGGCTGATTTTTTGCTGTATTTATTTTACCTTTCCTTCCAAATCAGCGCTTCCCTTTGTTTCCTATAATGGACGTAGGAAGGAGAGATTGCTGATGCAGGTCAGACATAAGAGCCATATTAATGAGAAAACACCATCATAGCAGATATATACCTTCTTGAAATAAATGAGCATATCAAAAGGGGGTGCTTTTTAAAAAATATATATTTATATATACATAATTTTCTTCATGCTCAGCACAAGTTTCTGCATTGTAAAGACATCAATGTCTTGTGTGTGCGGTGTAGTGTTAAATATTACCATGCACTTGACCTATATTGATCCCCCACTAGGATGTATACCCACTCCACCACATTGAGCCTAAACATCTGGTCACCAGAGTGTTCCTTTGAATGACAGATAACATCTGGGAAGACTGCTGCTATCACAGGAAACAATGTTCCTATCTCCCCCTCCCCGCCCCTCTATCTCTCTCCCCCTTGTCCCTCTTTCCCCATGTCCTGCTCATAAGCACATCCCTCTCATTGATTTCCCATTAACCCCTTCTAGACTGTGAGTATCTGCCCACCCAGACACGCAGACACCAGTGGATTGATTAACAACATAATGGCATGACTATGGCTGCCCGTTCTCATCAGCCTGACCAGGTCTGCAGACTGGTCCTGTCCATGTCCAGCTGTCTGTTCCACTCGTCCATGTTCCACTCCACTTCTTATTTGAGTTTTTCAGTGTATCTTTAGTCCTCCTTTCCTCTTCCTTTCTTTCCATTATTTCTTTCCTTATTTTTCCTTCCCTCTCTTCCTAATCCGTATATTTTCCTTCCTTTATTCCTTGAATCCTTAGTCTTGCATTTCTTCATTTCCCCTCTCTAACTTCTTGTCCTTGTCATCCTCTGTCCTCTGCATCTTCCTCCTCTCAGTTTACTGTTAATATTCACCTGGCATTCAGCCTCAGGGCACATATGTAGAACCACCATTCGAAACACGGAACTCAATGTTCCCATTTGCTTTCACAATACTATGATAAAACATAAGTGTGTGTGTGTATATGTGTGTGCATATGTGCAGATATCTCACTGTATGAGATTGCAGTTATGTGCTGATTAGTGTCATTGAGGACAGCAGTTTGCAGTTCATTTCAGACAGGATCCTGAGATGCCTCAAAATAGCAGTGCAACTTTAGCTTCAATTACTAGGAAAACAGAATAACATTTAAAAAATATTCAGTGATGCCATTATGGCAGATGAAAAAATTAAACTTGTTTCTATGTGTGGGTGGGTGTTTTGATGGGTGCATATGTTTAGATTATTTCCTTTGTTGTTGAACAGAGTATGTGTTAAAATATATACTTAGATGAAAGGATGCCATATCTGTTTCAGTATGTATTTTCTCCCTCACTTTGGCAACTGCTTTGGCGGCAGAAATAAAGTAAATGTGTGTTTGTTCAGTTGTGTTTGTGAGCCACAACGGAGGCAAGTTAGAAAAAGCCCTTCATTTAAGCATGGCGTGCCTCCATCAGTCCTAGTCTCTGATGTACAAAGAGCCCAGAGGAAGGAGCTTCACAGCTGTTTGTAAACTATGAGAACAGGAAAGGTCAACAAAGTAATGCAGTGCGTTTTTTGTAACGCATTTTCATCTCTCTCTGTTCCGTAGTGAGACAGCAGGGCTGCGCCCTGCCTCAGTAGTACTGGTGCATTTAAATTACTGTTCTTGCCTGGAGAATAATGGTGAAAGCATAACCCCATTGTATTCTTTGATAAACTCTGGAAAATGCATGGTATAAGCTGAGGAAGAGGCGCGGTTTAAGGGCACAATTGCCTTGCAAATCTACCATGGCAAAGTTTTTCTGAGGGAGAGAGAGAGAGAGAGACAGGGAGGAAGAGAGTGGTGAGAAGAAGGGGAAATGTGGAATTGAGGGTTGAGGGAGACGGAGGATCCAGCATGTGGGTAGAGTAGGGGGGTCTGTGTTGCAGGGACATGTGTTATCTCTGGGTGCAGAGGTCTTTGTTTGCAGGGCAGAGAGGTATAGATTTCCTCTCCATGTCAGCGCCTTTATTTAGGGCTCAGCACAGAGGGGACAATAGCAAACTAATCCACTACTGAATCAGGATTAATATTCAAGCTGCAAATATTAATTCACAGCCAAAAGGAGGAAATGCAGAACATGTCAAAATGCTCAAACAAATAAAGAACAAAAAAGCCAAAGATCCTTGACCAAAAATTCCATCCCGAGTCTTTCATATGAGTGCATTATTTTTACTGGGTCCTACAGTCTCGTCTCAGCATTCTGTTTGATTTCTGTATTAATCTTCATAATGATTTTCTATAGAAGAGTGAGAGCTGGGGGAAGCTGAAGAGCTGCATGTTGTTTTTGGCTATTCTCCTCACTAAGCTCTGGATTTAAGATCTGGATTTGAATATTTATGATAGAAAATAATGGAGGTTATAAAAATAAGTCCCTGCAGAGCTGGGCTGTAAGTTATAGGGGTAAGCAATGCCTCCCACATCAAAGAAGCCTGGAGATGTTGGCCAGTAGTCTGATGCCTGTTAAAGCCTATAGCTCTTCATCCCAACTCAGCAGAGAGTGGTTCTGCCGAAGACAAATGATCCAAAAGTGTCACTCACTATCTGAGTGCTCAGGAGCATGCGAAATTTCGTCGAATTTAAGTTATTTAGTTTGATTTAGTTTTTTGTCTGATTCAAAACAACAAGAGAAAACAAACATGCCATCAGGGTGAGATCGTTTGACTCATTTCAAATATAGTTTCACTTGTTTTGAGATTGAAACAAGGGACAGTATTTGTAACTGACAGGTGGGTTACTCCTCCAGTTTCAACATAATATCACTTGATCCGAGAAAATGTTTTAAACATGCTGGTTTGCATTTGAAACAAGTGACACTTTGCCTTCCATTTCCAGGTTTTCATTTTTCATAGAATACTTAGATGTTACGATTCGCTACCACTGTTATGACAATAATATTTTGGAGAACTGTGGAAATTAAATGCTCTCTAGTGGCTGTTTTCTTGCAATACTGTACTAATAGCCTGCTGCTGTCTTCTTTTCTGTCTTTTCAGGATTTAAATTGACACGTCAAATGTTTACCCTAATAGTCTCAAGTTATTTTTTTGGTTAATTTCGCCTCGCATAACCACAAAAAAGCAACAGAATAAAGTTTTACACCAGATTAGTACTTTAGTATAGTTTGAAAAAGTAACCATGCGTGTCCACACCACACCCCTTTCAACACACATACACACACACACATACACACAAGCACAGTAATCCCACACTAGGGGGTAGAGGCCTGTTGTATACCAGCCGCAAAAAACCATTGTGATGTTCAAAAGGGCTTCACAGAGGCTCTAACCATTGATAAGGTCTAATGTAATGAGGGACTGTAAACTTCATCTTTTATACATGGCAACATAATGTGAAAGGTCATCTTATCTTAATCCTCAAATCTGCAGCATCCAGGCCCGTGGCCCCATTTCATGAAGTTAAAGAAATAATCTTAGAGACCATTCTGAAGACGGCCCTTATTATCTTCTCCACAAGGTCCAATCAGAAGATGTCATTAGAGTGTACTATGAATGGACTGTAAGGAATGATTATTTCTCTTTTCTAATCGGCCCCAATCATATCATAGAATCAGCTGGACTGTGCGCTCATGGTGAGAAGCTTTATTATGTCCAGTGATTAATCATCAAGCGCTACCTTATCCCTCTTAGACACACAGCACACTGCTGGCCTGGTTCACAGGGGGAAAATGGGAAAACATCACCTTCATCAGCACGGTGCTTACCTGATTTTCCATACTCTTTAGTTCACCCTCACCGTCGGCCTTATACAGTAAAATGCTGTTGTGTATCATCTCGGGGATGTGATCGTGGTTTTAAGACCCGTCATTCACTTAGGCTCCACGTAGAGTCTAATCAGTGTTGGAAAGTGATGCTTATAAAGTAGCACACCATTATGTTTTGCCCAAGCGAACATCTTTAAACGTACCTGAGCATCCTGATTTGACTTACTCTGGATTTTTGTTTGTTAACTTCTTGATCTGTTTCGATCTGTTCTCCTCCATAACTGCCAACAGAAAATTTCTTGTTGACTTAAAAAAAAAGAGGTAACAATGTCTCCTTAAATTCCCAACAAATTGGGGACAGATTACATACGCAGTCATAAAATGGAAGACACTATCATATTTCTTTTGAATTAATGCAGGTCAAAAAGGTTATTGTCTCGAGACAAAGTTTTGGCAATTTGTTGTTTAGGAATGCTTTGTTCTCATCTGAAAGTGTGTCAAATGTAGACAGATGGTGAAATATTTATTCCTTGACTGCAGATCATATTAGAGTGTTATTGTTTGTTTCGTTTTGTATTCCACCCCTAATTTGCCAGTGGTACAGTTTTTCGTGAAGTCTAACAAACACGCATCAACTTTAACAAAGGTAGACCCTATCCTGTAGCCTTAATTAGAAGGAAATTGTAAACAGACGCATGCCTCTCTTTTGCGGATTATCTATACTTTATGACTGAATGTTTGAAGTTATGAGGGATTCTGATTCAGCACTGCTCGAGTGGTGCGCTTATAGGACATTGTTGTCTTCAATTATTTTCAGTTATATTCCCGTCTGTAAGAGGCAGAGGATCATTTATTATTTAAAGATGCAATCGTTGCTGTTTATCTGGGATTTTTAAAACCGGGTTATCTTTTCACATAGTTTTTTTTGATTAAACGGAACAAAGTGTAATAAAATGCAGTTTCAAATAGATGCTTGTCTCTCTAGTGCAAGAGCTCATCTGCCATTATTGTGATTTAATATGAACGGTGCCAAGCAGCTGCCGAGAGACGAGATCTAACGAGCATCAGGGATGCTTTAGTATGTACATAAAGGGTCTCGCACAGACACAAGCTGGTACACACACACACAAATACACATATAGGGACTGACTAACAATCTCATATATCCTTATCCATATGTAGGAGCTAAAGATGGCTGAGTGAAAGGCTCAAACTTTTGCAGCTGGATTAATTCTTCGAAAAGTAGTAATGATTTGAGCAGAGACTGATCAGTGCCTTCTTTGTTTAACTTAACCATGTTATGAGCAGACAACAGTTTAAAGCAGCGTAAATAATATTACATGTTGCGTTCATTCATATGCAGAGGCTTTTTGTATCCTTTGTGTGTCTGTTTATGTAGAAGGCAGTAACAGTTTCTCAGATTACAGTACAGTCGAGGTACACTACTGCAGTTGTTCAATATCTCTTACTACAACATACTTTATTTCATTGCTCAATAAAATTGTCATGCACGTTGCTTCATCCCCCAAGTGCACCCCAAGAGTGAGGCTTTTATCCAAGTTTGAACAGCAGTCCTACTCCCAGTCCTGCTACTACATCTTGCTGTTCTTACACATATTGTTTTTTTTAAACCCCAAATCCCCACAACTCTTGTTGTGTCCCTCTTTTGGTCACTAGTATCCACTGGCCGCACCATCACTCTTGTTACTTCCCATACTTAACTTTACACTGAAGCCTTTGCTCCTGAGACTGTGGTGTTGGTAGTGTTGGGAGATTAGTCTAGCCTCAGCTGAAGTAGACAAACTGCAATCAATACCTGATATAAGCAGTCCGCCTGGGTCAGGCGACCTTGCTGTATGGCACCCACGGCAACTCTAGTAAAGTCCTTATAGATTCTGGGTGACTGACCCCTGACGACCTGGGCAGATAAGGTCAGTCTGGCCAGAGTGACCTAGAGCCAAGAGGCCAGTGTCCAGTCAGTCTGGCTGTCCTATAATGAAGTGGTCAGTATTGCCTTTCTGTCACTCAGCAATTACGGTGAGAGATATGGAGCCATAGATAGGTGCTGAATGCACATGGAGGCAGTAGCCACAGAATTACATTCACGAGGCAAAGGACCAGCAAAGTGCCATGTAAACTACTCTAATATGGGCTGGTAATGACTGGGAGCAAGATGGATCGAAAGGAGTCTGACAACTTCAGTATGACTGCATTACATCTGTGTATGTGGGCACAAGAAACGTTACTGTAAAGCTTGTGGTTAATAGCGGCTTTTAAAAAATCATGTGATTTGCAGCGATATACTTAAAGTAATCTAAGATATCTTTCAAAATATTTCATTTTTCTATTTGCTGATTAATTTACATTTACTGTAAAAATGCCAGTTAACATCATTCATTACTGAAGATTTAATGATATATTTATGAATGTTGAGTAGAGACGGATCACTTCATAAAATGTGTCCCCAATGTATTAATGACACAGTGTGACTTGCCGAGTGAAGAGTGACCACATTAAAAGACAAACAGACAAACATGTGTCACAGTGTTTCTGCCGCGGCCTCTCGTGCTCTCCCGACACAGGTCAGGGGCTCGGAAATCCCCAAAGCCATCCAGCTGCTGCCATCACAGACTCTGTGCATTCTTCTGTCTGCTAACTATTTAGTTGTCAGTGATTTGGTTAAGTGGAATTGACTTTTATCTGCGGTGTGCTGTGGGGCTGCCACTGGCAATTCAGAATCCCCCTTCCTCAGCTCCCGTCTTAGCCTGGTGTCACATCCAGCACATTGCTATTGGCAGCTGAGCCAGGCCTAATCAATAGCCCAGGTCAGGGATGGCCCGCGGCTCTGCTGTGGGTGGGCTATTGATCCGACACACACACTCCCACAGGTCGCCCTGACAAACCGGGAAGTCGTGGCCTTGGACGAAGTGAGAGAGGAGGGAAGAGAGGGATGACAAATTAACAGCGCTGCCCTGCGTCTGCTGTAACTGCTGACAAAACCCTGTCGTAAAAATAATTAATTTATTGATCAGCGAGTAATGTACTGTATAGTCTGTGTTTAAGATGGCTTTAAAGGATCATTGTTCGTATTGATGTTTCAAACGGAAGCGATTGGGGTTCTGAAAAAGCTGAGCACACGTTAAAATCAAGACCAGGAGAAGCTGATGAAACATTTCAGCAGCAAGTCACTTCATAACTACACAAGACCTCTGCCCCCGTGTGCCTCTCCTTCTCTTCTCTCTCTACCTATCTGTCTCTCTCTTTGCTTCGTGGATCCTCTGTTGTCGCTCTATCAGACCTGTGGCCAATGAGCAAGACTCTAGTTATTTTTGTTGCAGTTTTAAATGTTGCTCCCCGAGCTCCTTATCAGCACCACACTAAGAACTCTTGGGAACAATTAAACACGGGCTTTAACTCAAGTCTAACCACAGAGGTAAAAATAATCGCACAATGTTTCCAAATGGAAGTGGCTTCAAAAGAGTGATTCAGTTATCACAAGCTGTCTGCCTCTGCCGCCTGTATTCCCAAACTAAATCTCTGTCGCAGTGGAACTATTGGAACATATGACAAGCATATTTACTCAGCTTCACAAACTAGGCCCATGTGGAATTCAAAGTCTTTTTTTTTTTACATGTTCTTTTTTTTTTCATTGCTGGAATTGACAGTTGAATAAATATGTATTGTCTATGAGACTTTGTTGTCGTATGCTGGAGATCCTCTGCAGAACAGGCAATTATATATGCTATTACAGGAATATGTCTTGTTCCGGTTACAGGGAAATTAAGTTTCTCCGGAAATCTTTTTCATTTTTCATTTTAAAAGTCTTCAGTGTTATGAGAAGAGAAATTACTCTCAGCAGTTCATTTGCTGTTAAATGTAATCTTGAAATCGTAAGAGGCTGTCCTGCAGTAGTAGCAGACAAATAATTATTGATTAATTTTGTTGACTCTGAGAACAGCTGATTAATTT
Source organism: Chromis chromis (assembly GCA_900302755.1). Taxonomy (NCBI): domain Eukaryota; kingdom Metazoa; phylum Chordata; class Actinopteri; family Pomacentridae; genus Chromis; species Chromis chromis. The sequence continues at coordinate 30,533 of OMNN01008370.1, forward strand.
TGAAGTCTTGATGGAAGTCATACTGCTCTGGTTTGCATCTCCTGAAAGACATTTATTATGGGCTCATATTTCCGGGATGAGTTACAGAAACTGTGGGTGCTCTTAAAGGACTGCGATGGAACTCTGTCTTTGTTGTAATGATGTTCAAAATCCTGATTCTGTTTTCTCTCTCTCTGTGTTTTCAGGTGATGGCGTCGTTCTGATCCATTCTTCTTGTGACCTGGGAGTCCCTAAATCCCAAAACATATAGCTTTGGAAAACCCTGGAAATACCTGGAATTCTAGGAGTACATCACCAAAACTTCTTCAGGTGCCCAGGCGCCGGATCGATAGCTTTACATTCTCCTTTATTATAATTTTTTTGTGTATACAAAGAAAGAAAGTCTGAATATTAGCAATAGCCGCTGGCCATCCATCCACTGCGTCGATCAACCTGCTGCGACCGGGAGGGCGTGACCTTTCTGCCTGCTGACTTCAAACAGACACTTGAAACGAAAACACAGACAGAGAGGCTTCCGTGTGTTGGAAACTCAGACCAAAAACCCCATCAGGTAAGGCTGTGAAGTCCCCCCTTGCTCCTGCTGTCCAAGCCCTGAGCCCTTTAACTTCTTCAGGGCTTTGAAGCTAACTTGTCCCCGGTCTGTGTCCCCCCACATGGTTAGCTCGCCTTAGGATTTGGTGCAAAGGAAAGTCTGGCTGATAAATGCCCCACTTTCATGCTCTGCTCACTTGTTTGTTCCTCTCGGATTAGAGGCTCTGAATATGTTGAGGTTGTTTGCTTGATAGATGCTCGCCCTGAGCTGTTCGCTTGCCCCTTTGCAGGTTTTGGCCGGTGACCAGACACAGTTTGTAGTATGTGACGAGGCAGATTACACACCATATGCACAAGCGTGTTCTCATTAGCTGCTGTATGTGTTCACGCTGTGTGGACATGCAAACACATGCTGCACATGAACATAAACGGGCATAAGTGTGCAGGAAATACATTTTATTTACAGTTTCACACAATGACACGTCTACAGTGTACACTCTGTTGAATGCTTTTTATTACAGTTATCAGTATTCCTGTCAGTAATGGGATGTGCGAATGTTCCAAGATGTGGGTGTTTTTAAGTTTAAAGGGACAAAAGTGATTTTCTGGCTGATAAAATGTCACCGCTGTGTGTGCGTGTTGTTGATGGGTGTGTATTATGTTTCACTGCGTGTGTGTTTGGGTGTGTACAAGAATAGATATACAGTGTGTGTTTGAATGTTGTATCAGAAATGTGCAACAATGGCACATTTCTGATGCATACATGCATTTTGGGGCTTCATAGCACATGGTTGTGAAATGAGCATTTCCATTCAGAGTGACTTTGAAATCAGCTTCGCTCCTGGTTTTATTACAGTTCGGTTTCCCAGTTATTTTGCACAAGACTGACAACACATTTTCAGTCAGTGATTAAGACCTGATCCCAGGTTATCCAGACTATATTAAATTATTCTGCTTGATAAGGGAATATGCATGATTTTAGTTTTTCTCAGGCAATGACTTGGAATCAAATAGCATCTGATAAAAAGATATAGAGATTAGGCTTTACACCTATGTGGCAAAGCATTTCCTTCCCGTCATATAAATGGTAAAAATGCTAATTTTAGTTTGCGGACTACAAAAAAAAAGCATTATTCTTCACCCTGGAAGTAAACTGAATTAAGAATAAAATTTGTTTATGCAATCACGTGAATATGTTAAAAGCAGCAATACAATGAGACTGAATGAGGTGAGTTATGTCTTTAAGGATCTAAAGAGATTTCTTTGAAAAATTCAAAGTAATTTAACAAAATTTGGGTCACTCAAATTCCGTACCCAGCAGCAAGTCATTGTTTTGAAAATGAGAATGAAGGAAGACAGAATAAATAAATAAACTGCCTTTTTTTTCTTTCTCCTGCATCTTTAAAGATTATTTTTAGTGTGGGTGAAAATAAAACACTTGTAAGCACAAGAAACAATATTTATCATTGTGGAGCTAATTAAGGACGTGATCTGAAATGTATTTTCTATAAAGTCTGATTTAGGACCCAAAGGGTCAGCTGCCTCGCAAATAGGGCAACAATAATACAGCAGGAGTCAGGAGTGGAAAGGGCTCCAGTCTGGGGGAAAGCAACTCCCCTCCCTGGCCTGTGTGCTGATGGAGCTGTGCTCCTTGCCCAGGGCTCCAGGGCTCCGACACTAGACCTTATTTTTCATGTGGGCTGCACACTGTTCTGCAGCAGTCGGGGTTGCTCCCTTTGTGCCAGCCCTCCCCTTTTAGTGGAAAAGACATGCATGATTTCATACATGAAAGATATATGTAATTGGACAGCAGGGCCTATGCAATACATTTACAATTCTAAACAGAATACGCTAAAACCAGTTTCCTCTTTCTCTCCCCCTTTTCTTCCTGAGGAAATGTATAAGATCAAAAAATAGACAAAACACAGGTTATCATTCTTGTTACATGCTTTATATCTCATGTGAATGTACAAAATGCTCCAGCACTGCCAATACATTGCATAATTCCACTTTATCAGTGTGTGGCTCAGGTGGTTGTGTTGTGGCTTAAAGAGAAATACAGGGGATTGAGGCATGTGCTGCAATATATATACTTGTAAATTGATGTGTATTGAGACTGTCAGAATGGTAAATCTGAAGCTGCCATTTAAAGTCTCACACTTTTTGGGTGGGGTTAGAGGAAAATATCAACTCCACTGTAGTACTTATCCCAGGATAGGATGGTTTAGTATATAATTAAAAATATATTCCTTATCTTTCCTTGTATTTTCTCGCCTTCCCTCTTGTGAAATTCAATAGAGAGAGAAACAAGATATTGAAGTTATTGATTTGCAAACATCATAGAATCAGTTTTATTCTATAAATACAAGGCAGAAAACCAGCACATTCATGAACTTAGATACCAAAATCTGAAGATTCCTAACTGAAGACCTACAGATTCATAGGTTAGACAATGCCCTTTGTGTTTGTATACACTATAATGAAACTTACAAACAAAGGAAAATCTATTACATTACATTTGAATTGAGCATTTCACTGTAGAAAACAAACTATGTCCCCTTACTTTCAGACTGGAAGATCATTTTTGTAAACCGCTGTCACATTGGACAGACATTGGTTGTGTATTAAAGCCTCAATCCATTTGCTAAAACTGGACATAGTATTTAAAATGGCTCAGTTCTGGCAAAACAGGCTTGAAAACACTGAAATTTATGCATAAAATCAGTGCAAATTTTGTTGTAAATTAAATTTGAGATGGGCAAGAGACTAACTTGATGATTCCAGATTAATTTACAAGCCGCCACCAAGTGAATTAATGTGTGTCTGTGATTCAATGCGCACAGTTTATCCTCCAAGCTATGAAAGAGAATATCACATCACTGTCGGTCATTTGACCACAGGGAAGGTATGACCTTTTGGAATTCAAAGACAGTTTTTCATGTTGATATCTTTTTGCCCTTATAAACAGCAAAACAACTTGTTTAAGTGGATTAGATTCAGCTGATACGCCACGGTGTTGCAGAGATGCACGACAAATTATTCAGGAAACCGCAGAATTAGAAGTGCCGTTGCATTGTTCCTGATTTCTTGTAGCGTGATGTCAGCCACAGTCATGTCATGATGTGTGTATATTAACACAGTAAAGAGGGGACCACAACCCTTCGCTGCCATCGGTCGCTCTCCAAACCTCCTGTGTATCATATACAATGGACACACAGCGAAACAATAAGTGCTTAAATTAGGTGAAGGGTAGTGTTTCTGCCTCAGGAATGAGGTCAGCTGACTGTTGCCGCTGAAATTCACAACACAGGAGTGATCTTGGCAGGAAAGCAGGTCGCATGAATACAGGTAGTGTCGTTGAGCATCTTCCCCAATGCCTGATATGCAAGGCCTCTGAAAACCCAACTCGTGAATCAGAAAGATGATGTGTTTCGACGAGAGGACTGATTTTATGAGGCTTGTACTTCTGTATGAATGCATATGAGGCACAGGTGAAGTAAGAATTTGTAGATGGACTGCTGCAGACCTACTGGTTTAAGGTCCTGGCCCAACCCTCCTGTAGTGAGTCTGTCATGCAAAAGTAAACACCTTTACTAGTAACCCCTTAACAAGCTAACACCTAAAAAAGGAATGGCTCCACTAATCACTTGGTTTTATTGACTCCAGGAACACTTTAAGCTACAGGGGGGTGGGGGCTCACCTCACCTCCACTGAGGTATTTAGACCAAAGGGGCCAAATCAGTTAAAGGACAGGCAATGCTCTGTGACCCCTAAACCGCCCAAACTCACCTCACACAGCAAACATAGGTGGGGTTTGTTGCCACCTAGGCGAAGTTTAAGAGAGCTCAGAGGGGTTAAGCATCTGTAATTCTGCCTCCAGCTGAAATGACTTTCACACAACCTAACCAGAGGGGCTCCATCACATGCAGCGGAGGGGTTTTTGATCAACACAAGGCTTTTGGATGAGCTTGTTTCTTAACTAGATGCCGCACAGATGCCGTCTCTGCACCAGCAAGGGTGTCGTTGTGTAGTGGAGTGGCGAGGAGTTGATTTCCATGCATGTAAAATTCCCCCCATGATCCCCACCCATGTCTGCATTCACTTCCCCTCACTTTGTCTGAATGGTAGCCCACTGAGGGAGCGTGTGTTGGCGCCTCAGTGTGTGTAGCAACCGGGTCCATGTCATTGTCAGATGCTGAATAGCCGCTGAGGATGTAAAGGAAAAATCAAAAGCTGACATTTTATTCATAGTAAATAGGCAGCACTTGTCCATCATTGTCCCTAGGAAGACATTATTATTCATCAGTGTTGTTCTCACATTGGTGTCACTGATTTGAACAGTAAAACTCATCATGTGGAATTTGTTCTACAATAATCAGCAATTCTGTGTTTCATTTGGCAAATTTAAAGCCTTTCAACTTTGCTGTTATTTCAAATTCTGCACAAAATGTAAAAAAAAAAGAAAGAAAAAAAGAATATAAATCCCTCACTTGATGCCTATTCTTCAACTTCTCCATTTGAATATGCTTTGTGTGATTTTTTTCTTCTTCTGCTTTATGAATTATCAGAAGGCAAAGTTGAGATTGTTGCTGTCTCCTTTGACCCAGGCCTCATGCTGTAGATAGATGACGCTGCGGCACCCAGAGGCTTGTGCGTAACGCATGGCTTGGATTTGACCTCTGGCTATAATCCTGGATCTGTACTATTCGCCTTCTGTGTCGCTTCCACCTGTCATCTTTCATCTCGTCGTGTTGTTTTGCGGGCTCCTCTTGACATCAAGGAAAATTACTCTCTTTAAGTTTGTTACGTTCAAGCGCAAAAACGCAGCGAGCGCGAAGTGGCATTTAAATAGGCCCTGGGTTTTTTCTTTAGTTTGTGTGGTTGTTTTGTTTGGCGTTTCAGGGATTCTGTGATTCTGTCTCCGTTCCGTTTGGGTCGGTTTAACCAGCAGCCAGTGGAGCTGTTGCCTGGAGTGGTCATATGGCTCTGATTTTGGGATCCCTCTGTTTCAGTGAGCCTCTCCAAAGCGCGTAAAAACCCCACGAGTCCCGCCTGTCTCTCACCCACAGTCTGTGACAGCAGCTTGCAGGATTTCTCCATTTATTCACTGTATCCCCCGATCTGAAATGTGCATTATCACAAGGCCTGGTTTGTGCTTATTCCTCACCTCAGTTAAGGTTGTGTTTACCTTAAAAATAATTCACACACTGCATATTCAGAGGAGAGTTTGGAGTTAAACTGTAACACTGTGGTTAAATCCCAGACTTAACACAAGCTTTGGCTTTATATTCTATTCTATTTTTTTTTTTTTATCAGTATTTATTTTGTGTTTCTGCTATGTGTGAATTTGGAATATTATATATATTATATGTGTGTGTTATACCTGTAAGATATTGAGATCTGACGGTAGTAAAGCTGCATCTGCTTTGGAAATATACGATGAAAAATATACATATA
>OMNN01008371.1:5222-18595 GCA_900302755.1 Chromis chromis
TACCCTCCAGTATAGCTCTGTTAAACTTGAACAGAGGCATGTGGTCACTTGCATTTTGATGTCTCGATGGTTGGTGATGTTGTGGATCACTTTTTTTTGTTAAATGCCCGTCTCTAATAGTAATGTATTTTCTGTTGTGGTTGAATTTATCTGACAGCTGCCACAGACGCAAAGAGAATTTCAGAAATATACTAAACTAACCAACTAAGGCATGATGGGATCTAAAATACAAGTCACCAAAACACACTTAGCAAAAATGGAATATTAAATTTGGTAGCACATAAAAATTAGCTATCATGATGCACAAGTTTAAACATTAAACACAATTACTTCCCTGTGTCACTTGTAATTGTGTTTAAAGTAATTGTGTTTAAAGTGAAACTGAAATGTTCTCTTAACCTATATACTGTTTTACGAGTTCTCGGGCACCAAATATAAGCAAGACTGCACAGCAAAAGAACCAATAATACTCTTTTTAAAACTTTAATTTGATGCGTTCATCCTGTGCTTGCCATGATGAATCACCTCTCCAGCAATGAGTGTGTCCCTGCAAATTTTTTTTGATGGTCTCAGAAAATAGCGTAGGAAAGTCAAGACTTTATTAGTATTTTTCACTCTCCCTCGGTTCTCCGTGAGGCGTTTTTACCTAGAGGCTCGAAACTTTGAACTGCTGCAAAATTTATTAGCACTCATGACAACATGACAAATAGCACAATTATCCGGTTCATCATGATGTTTATCATCATCAATCCTATGAGTGCAAAGTCATTTTAAAACTGACCCTTATAAAGGAGCTTCAAATAGAAAATATTGATTTTTTTTGTAATATAAAATCTTATGGATCTTCTCAGTTGTCCATATAATATAAAGAGAAACATGGCAGATGCACAAATCCTTAAAACCTGCTTTTCAGATTTAGTATTCTCAGCTGACTCCATAAACCTGAGAAACTTGTGTATTTTTAAAGATGCTTTATGCAAATCTAACTTTAGTTTAACTGGTTTTTGGAAAACAAATTCTGATCAGAGATGCCAGTTGCTCTTCTTCATATTGGCTTTGACTGCACTACTAGTAACTGAAGACTACTATTTATATTACTATTTAGTTAAAAATTGTTAAACGTAACAAAATTTGCAAAATGAAAATACTTTATTATGGAGTGAACTAAGAAAATAAGTCACCAGTCTCTGCACAGCCATCACATAAACTTCAACAGAACAGATTAGCATAAGTACAACGTCTGCTCTGCATTTATCGGGCAGAATAAAAATGAAACTGACAAATCTAGTAACATATTTGCTATGTAATTTTCAGAACAGACATTATAGCATATTATTTGCGGCAACAAAAAATAAACAATATTTTTTGTTAGGTATTGCTCACACAAAATAACAAATTTAGCACTTTAAAAGTTGGCCTTATCACAGCTGCAAGACCTATATTGCAAAATTAGAAGACTCCCAGATGCCCCACTGTGGAAAAAATTATCTGATCAAATGATTAGGATGTCGTCATATGAACTCACGCTGGGTATAATTAATAGTGAGGGGAAAACGGTTTTGGTTGCATGTTAATTTTAAGCTTAAACTTGAATGTTAATGAGTTAATGGCTGACCCCGCTTTATTTTTTTTACCTTGTTAACATGTCCATATGGTGTTTTTCATAAGCTGAAAGACACATCATGAGCAAAAAAAAAAAAAAAACAGTCACTGGAATGACTGAGCATTTCTACCTACAAACTGAAGTGTACTGATGACAGTCTCAGAAACATGGATTCCAGGGTTTCATATGTAACAAACGGGTGGGACTTTCTGTATCCTTATTCTTCTTCAGAACTGGATTCCGCTTTGAGCATGTATGGTTGATTTATCCAGATATTACAACTTGCCATCGTGTAGCGCAGAGCAGTTTCACAGTGTTTGAGTCATAGGTGAGCTGGGGTGCTTAAGCTGCAATAAGTAGTGGAGGGGTGGATGGCAATAGAGGTAAGGACTTCATAGATCTGCACATTCTAAAGGAAGCAGTGGTGTACAGTACAGTTACATCTACGCCATTTTAAAGCATGGAGGGATTATTTTCATATATTAAATATGTAAATAAATACGTAATTTTGATCCAGAGAGATGAGTTTTAGGGGTGAAATCACTGATCTGAGAGGCTTTAAAGGATGGCTGTCTTCTGTTTTGTGTAAAGCTCCTGTGCTGCATCAGTTTTATTACATGCTACACTGCTCCAACAAACTTATCAAATTATAAAAGCAATGCATTGCACACAACAGTGAGCTTCAGCTTTAGGATTAATTAGTTGAATGAGCAGAATATAAACTATTTTTTTTAAACCAATTTTATGATAAATAGAATTCAAAACAAGTGCAGAACAAAGGCTGACTGGTGAGGGTATATATAGGCAAGACAGTGAAAACCCAGATTATTCTGCAACTGAAACTCTGGACTTTCATGTAAACATCTAAATCTTTCATTTGACAATAGTTGACAAGTGTTTGTGTAGATTTCATATATTTTTGTACCTCATGAATTGGTGTCTGAGCAACAATGTATTTCCAGTCTTACCAGTAAATACAAGTAATTCTGGAGTCAGATGCAAAATATATATGGGTGTTAAATGTATGCATACTGTGCCCACACCAGATAGTTGTTATTCTTGTTCTGCATTTAGTGGCATGCATGGATTTGCAAGGTTTAGCTTTATCAAATAGTTTCCTGTAGCTGTATTTCTTTTGCTCCTGAACCATCTACACCGCCCACCTTTTGTACAAATTCAAGGTGTGTTCAGTGGCTTCAGTGACTCATCCTCAGGTGTCAACTGTGCAGACTGCCTGTGGACGGTCCCACGCTGTCACTCTGTCCCTCCTCCTCCGCAGAGTCCTCAGAGCTGTTTGCCACTGCAGCACTGAGAGTATGGAGCTCCTCCAAAACACACAGGAGTCTCTCTGACAGAATACAGACAGGCCATTGGTCAGATCAGTCACGCTTGTGTAAATGTCTTATGACTTAAAATAAAATGTCTGACGCATGCAGAGTTCAGATGTTTCTTACCATCTGCAGGTAGCTGGACCTTTGCTCCTACAGAGCAACTCCTCTCTGAAGGATTTTGTTTCCGGGGAGCAGCTGTTCTGTGAGCTCTTGTGTACTCTCTCATCAGTCCTCTCTTGTCAGCAGTGACCTGGAACAGATTCAGGTCAAAGGACACAGGAACAAAAATTTCCACAACTGTGTTTTGCTTTAAAAAGTTTTACCTGCAGGAAGCTTTTGTCCATCTCTGTCTCCTTCAGTTGTTGATTGAGGAGATCCCTCTTTGTGTTTTCACGCTCCAAATGTTGATTTTCTTTCTTCTCATCCTGTTTTCTTGTTGCCTCTCTCTCAAACTGCCGCAAAGTCATAACTGCAAGAGACAATGCAGACAGATCCATAGCCACAGGGACATGCTGCTATATACTGTGTAAACAATTTCAATAATATTAGATCACAGTCTGCATTAAAGAAATGACTTCATCCCTCTATGTTAAGCTGCTGTGGGCTGAGGCAGCATGGTGCTAATCCTACTACCTGCTTTGGTGTGCTCTCTCCTGGCCGTATTGACTTGAACCTCCATCTCTTTCAGCTTCTCAGCACACCGGTCCTCAATCTCAGACACTCTTTCCTGCAGGGCTGAAAGGGAACAAATGCACCAAACCTGAATACACACGCATCTCACACACTGAGAAACACTGACTCTAATGCTGTATTTGTATGTACCTCAGGGGATATACTGGATTTCACTGCACCTGTTAGCAAATTTTCATAAAAAGCATGACAGGCTGCAACACAGCAAGGTGGCAGGAGCCTAAAGGTTGAGGAAAAGCCTTTCTATTTGGTTTTTAAATTATAGCTCGTGGAAAACAGTTCTCGATCTTTTGTTTCAGCAAAGACAGTGAGGTATAGCAATAAGACTTGACATTTGAAGGAAAAATCAAGTAAACTGTGTCGATTTGCTGTCTCCAGCATTCAAGATGCTATAATCAATACCAACCACATGACAATGTGTTTATGAATTGGGAAAGAGGTGTTCAACGTGCTATTTCACCATTAACTCTCACTTCTCTCACAGCATGGTTTGATTTCAGACACAGCCCACAGCTGTTTACGGCTCTGAAACACAGATTGTTTGGTACATTTGCAGCACCAAATCGCAGACAGACAAAAGTTGGCTCCTACTTAGTGAAAATAGTGGATTACTTAGCAGTGAAAGAGCCAGGTTTCGCCTCAGGACCAGGTGGAAAAACAAAAAACAAAACAAAACACAGCAAAAGCAGAGATACTATTGGACTTAATCAAGTAAACACAAACATGACAACAATTACATCTGACAAATCACTTGCATTGCTAGAAAATGAATGTTAATGCTGCTCTGTAACTGCTGGATGAAACGGGAACAGGCAGGGATTGATAACAAGGTTACCAACATAAAAGGTGACAATACGTTGGTGATTAGCTAACAACTTAATTCTGCACCCAGCGGGCAGAAAAAGAATCAGCTAAAGGAAAGACTCATAATTTTAAAAAATAGTCGAGTGTCTAGAATCTAGATGAACATTAAAACAGATTTTTCTTCTTGCTTTAATTGTTCTTCCAATATCTACTATTAGATAAAGAGTCATTCCTAAAGGACTATCAATGTAAGTGATGGGTGACAAAATCAATAGTCTGAACCGGAGGAATGATAACAGCAAGCGTGTCCTGTTTCGGTGTACATACAGGTACCTGACATTTATTTTAAGACTTTAATGCAGTGTATCCTATCTGACCAAGCTTCATGCTTAAACCAGCGGGGAAAATAATAATATAGAAACTCAGTAACTCGCCTTGAACAACTACAGTCAAACTCCTATTGAGGATGTCAGCAAATCCCTAGCTGGTCCGATGAAGCTATTGACACGATTACCAGACGGTTCACAAGTGTGAATATCAGCATGAAGGGTCTTTCTCACGCCTCACCCTGTTCGCTTTGCTCCTGCTGGCTGAGCAGCTCACAGCGTAGTTTCTCCAGGTTGACATTTCTCTCCTCCAGCTGGGCCTGGATCTGCTGCAGGCTCTGCTCAGCCTTCTCTCTAGCAGCTACAGCCTGCTGGACATCCACCAAGCTCCGCTGCTGCTGCCTAGCTTTACCTTCGTCTGTGGAGGATGTACAAAGTGAACGGAGACACAGACACTGCCAAAACGGGAATGCACAATAAACACATCATGTGTCATAATAGGAGTTGTGATCTGAAGTCTCACATTGTTCTTTCAGATTAGCCAGAGCTTTCTCGATGAGCTCTGGGGTTCTTTTGAGCTCTTGAGTGAGTTTATCTCTCTCTTCACACACCAAACTGTGCTCCATCTCGAGGTTTCTGATGCTGCAGGTCAACACAAACAAGATGGCAGAGCAAATAGAGGAGCAGAAAGTGAAGCAGAGAGGTTGAGAAGCATCTGAATGTTGTACAATACAGTATGTCAAACAGCCTGAAAGTGACTTTTTACATGACTTATAATCCCCTGATACTGCATGCGGTTGTCATATTATGATATGATGAAACAGTATAGAAAAATATCTGTATTAGTATCACAACATTGACTTCAACCATATCATCCAGCCCTTTTTCCCACCTAAGTTTTGTAAAAATGTTGAAACCTGAAACTGTACCTGTCAGCAGCCTGTTCTGCCTGTTTACATGCCTGCTCAACTTTCTGCAGAGCTGCCCTCCTCATAACCAAACCTGTAAAACAAAACCACAGAGTAATACTTTCTTTAACTGATATACATTCTTCACACTCAAGCACTACTGTCAGCAAATATTCAGTCTATCTGTACCTTGGATAGTCTCCACTCGTCTTTTAGCAAAAGTTAACCTTTGGGTGAAAGTGTTGAGCTTTGCTTTAGCTGCGTCCACTTCTGCCACTTTGCTTTCAAATCCCTGATGAAACCTGTAAGGCACAGCCAAAAATGAGTGACTATTATCTGGGATGAAACATTGGCAAGTTGTAGCGCTTTCTCCTTCTGTTCCTCTAATTCACCAACAAATTCTCTCCTTTTTTTAAGTTCAAATAAATTTGTTTTACCTATGCACTGCCTCTGTCAAGGTTTTAAGTTCAGCCTCTGCTCTCTGGCTCTGTGACTTCATCTGAGCGTTTTCCTTATGAACGTTGGCCAAGTCCAGTTTCAATGTCTAGGAAGAAAAACACACTTCTATTTAGCATAGCCTCTTACTGTTTTTACTATGATGCTTAGTTTTGAGAATATTTTCCCCAGCTGTTGTTCTTACAACCTCAACAGCTCTTAGAACGTAGCAAAATTTCATGTAGTCAGCATCATCTGCTCTGGTAAAAATGTACGAACGTTTGTCACTTCCCTAAGCGGACCCAGGTTTATTGTGCATCATCAAAATTTGAGACAGCCACGTAAATCACATGAGTTGCTCTGGTACTAACCTCCTTTTCCACTCTCTCCAGGTCCAGCTCAGCTATCCTGTCATGTAGACTGTGTTGGAGCACACTAGCGCGGTGCTGCTCCTGCTGGAGCTGCTGCTCTGTGGATTTGACCTAAAACACAGATAAACACAGTGCTGCCTTTAAACACAGTTTCAACCGTGGGATTTGATTGTACTATGGTATAATAACTGAATGATTTCATACCTCTGAAAGAAGTTTATCCTTCTCTCGTCTGAGCTCAATGTCCTTTGAGCGAAGCTGGACACATAACTTGAACACTTTCTCTCTCCAGAGCTGAAGCACTTGAAGGCCTTCAGAGCCATTCTTCACAAGTGGATCAGTCGAGCTCTATTGAAACACAGACACACAGACACACACACAGACACACACACACGCTTTATATGAGCATAAATAATTATGTTAGTTTTATTAATTAACCTTGATGATGTTTTCTCCCTCTCTTTCCAGAAGTACAGTGCTGTGCAAAGATTTAAGGTAATAAAAGTAAAGCTTTCAAATATAACACCATGAACAGTTTTCTGTTATCAATTAACTTCATAGAGAGGACAATAAAAAGAAAATTAACAGAGCCACATTTGTGGACAGTTTTTCAAGGTAGCTGGTAGGTTGTTCTAAGCGTCTTGGAGAACTTATCACAGTTGGTTACTTCTCTCTCATCATGTAACCCCATACTGCCTCAATAACGTTGCATTCAGCACTCTGTGGGGAAGTTCATGTCACTGGAGACAGTTCTTCATGACTCTGTTTGGGGCTACAGTCTAATTGTGCAGACAATAGTGGAAAGTAACTAAGCATATTTACAATTTAAAAATACCTGTACTTGACCATTTCCATTTTATGCTACTTTATACTTCTACTCCACAGCATTTCAGAGGGGAATATTGTACTTTCTTCTCCACTACATTTATCTGACAGCTTTAGTTACTTGTAAGACGAAGATTTTAACACACGCTTTTAAAATACAACACATAGTTAATGATTAAACCTGTCGTCTTCAACTTTTTTGGCTTCTGACGTCTTACAAAAACCAGTGTGTAGTTGAGGTCACGTTTCAGATGCCTATAAGTTGTTAACAGCTCCAAAATAGCTTCAAAATGTGATTTTTCCCTCTAAACTTCTTACATGGTTATAGTTCAATAAATGTTCAAACGATCCAATATCTCACCAAAATGTAATTATTAGAAAAAAGCCCAAAAACTGAAAACAGATTTGTGCATCAGAACTTTGCTTCTTCTTCTTTCCTCTCCCATTAATCATCTGCCAAAATATATAATAGATGTCCCTGTACATTAAACTGTGTATCAGTAAGTTCAAACTAGCTCCACCTGCAGCAGCTACAACAGTAATATGCTGCTGGCATGCTGATGCTTCACTATTAATAATCTATTGATGTGATATACAATAGTACACCAATCGGAGGGACCAAACCAGCACTTTTACTTTAATACTTTAACTACATTTTGCTGGTAATACTATGTACTTTTCCTTAAACAGGGACTGTCACGCAAGACTATTATTTGTAATTGAGTATTTTTACATTGCTGTATTGATACTTTTACTTAAGTAAATTATCTGAATACTTCTTTCTACACTGGCTGCAAAATGATTTTGGAACTGACCAGGACTTCCTTGATGACACTGGAGGATGAATAAGAATCTAAACATCAAACAGTACTGTATATTAACATACTGTCACAGAAAGGTTTGTATTAAAAGTGTTTTGCTTTAAAACACTTTGTCTCACAACAGCTGCATAATCTCCAACTGAAAACTCAAGAATGCAGGTTGTTTACTGTGATAAATTCCTATCTGAAACAACTGTCAAGCCTCTGCTGGATTATTCCAAACTAAACAAAATGCACTTAAAAAGTAAGAAAAAGGCATTCAAAGGTGAGAAATGTTTGATATGTCACTGGCAGAGTCATTCTGTATATACACAACATGTAAATAAAGCACTCCAGGTGAAGTGTTCAGCCAGCTGATTTAATTACAGCTTTGCCATCTTGTCTTGTGCTGTTCCATTATCAGTCTTAAGGCCTGTGTGATATGCTTTGGAAAATGGTCTTGGTCTGCACCAGAAAATCAGTGGCTTAGCGTGCAAGAAGCAGTGCTACAGTTCATTATATATTATCGTCGGTATGTGATGATAAAACACTCACCTTCTTCACCATTTTCTCCTCTTGGAGGGCAAGTATCTCATTTACAGAGTTAAACCTGACTGTCAGAAGCTCTGCGGTTGTCTGAAGAGCTGCTTTCTCTTTGTTCAGCCTCTATAAAATGTACAAGATTAAAATTAAATTTACACACAATGGGGTGAGTGCCTATAATACGCACATTAATTTAGGAATATATTAATTATTTGCGTAACTGCTCTTCCTTTGGTCTATCAAAAAGAACATTTAATAGTCTCACGCAATTACTTTACAGGAGTTTCATTATAATCAATACTGTTTATATCATCTCCACCTCAACAACTTCATTTAATCGTTCCTTCTCTCCTTTCTCCGGGGCAAGCTGGCCGATGTAATTTCTGAGGCTGTGCAGTGTTGCAGATTGTGTCTCAAAAGCTTGTCCCATTTGGCTGAAAAATAAACAACATCCCCGCAAAAAAAATCAGTGAATCTGACTACAAAGTGCTTTAGACGCTTAGCTCTCTTCAATTTTAGATTGAATGTGGCACCTTAAATGCTCTTTCAGCCCATCTCTCTCAGTAGATGCCTCCTTCAGATTGCTTTTTAGCTGCAGCACTTCTGAGGTCATTGATTGAAGTCTGTCCTGTAGTTCCCTGTTTGTATTTCTTGCTGCATCCAACTCTGCACAATGGGACGCATTCAACCGTTGCAGCTGAAAGTGAACAGAGGCAAACAATGGAAACTTTACGGCATGCACAAATAATGATGTAACACCTTATTGATCCCAAGGAGACATTTTCACTTCACTTGCGTCACTCCTGAGGAAGGTCAGAGTGAACAGTCTGACCTTGCTCAGTGTTCTGGTAAGGAATACTTCAGCAGAGTGAATGCCTGCTGACATGGGTTTTCAGATGTTGGACCTTGAGCTAACGAGAGGTCACCCAAATCTGTATGTAAAAGGTATATGATGGTTTGAACTTCCTTGCACATATTGTACCTCCACATCCTGCTTCTTCTGCATTTCCTCCAGTTGTTCCAACAGTCTGAGTGTCTGCTGTTTGTGCTCCTCTTCAGCCTGCAACTTGGACATTTCAGCCTTTAAAGCAAGCTCCTGGGATTCCTCTTTGCTCCTTTCCACATCTCTCCTCAGCTTTGTAATTTCCTCAGCAGAGTCTGCTTTCAGTCTTTCAAGCTACAAGGAACAGAAATATTAAACATAGAAGAATCTTTGTGTGCGAAACTAATCATCGTGAAAATTTTAAATTAAAGGTGACTAATAGCTATTTTTAAGACCACAAAACTGTACAAAAAACATCAGACGACAAACCGCCAAAATGAGTTACAAGACTCCAGTAAGTCTCAGGTGATCTTTGTCTACATGAGTGTCAAAATGAAATGTTTTCTCAGTAAACATCATTACCTGTGAGCTTATTTTCTTCTTCTGTGCACTGCTGAGATTGAGCTCCTCTCTGATTTGGCTGAGTTCAGTCTTAGCCTTTGTCAGTTCTTCACGGACTGCTTCCGACTCATGGCTGTGTCTGTTGTACAAAGGTTATGTTAATGAACTGGACTTGAAATATCAAGTTACATAGAGAACCAAACCATAAAATGAATCGACTGCAAAACAGCATGAGTATATCTCCAACCTGTTCAGAGAAGTGTCTTTCTCTCTCATCTCATCCCTGTATCTCGCTGCAGTCTCCTTCAGAGCCTCTACCTGTCCCCTCAATCTCTCAGCTTCGGCCTTGTGCTTTTCTGCCTCCAGACGCCAGTCTGACTCCCATCTAGACCACTGCTCAGTTCTCTCTGTAGATCTGCATTTGAAGAAGAAGAGCTGTTAATATGCCCAAAATGCCACCCAACTGAGCAGACAATCATAGTATTTCCGACTGAGGCGGAACAATCAATTGATTTCAAATTGAAGTCGC
Organism: Chromis chromis; assembly: GCA_900302755.1. Classification (NCBI taxonomy): domain Eukaryota; kingdom Metazoa; phylum Chordata; class Actinopteri; family Pomacentridae; genus Chromis; species Chromis chromis. The sequence goes on from OMNN01008371.1 coordinate 15,772, forward strand.
AATCTGAAGCAATGTAATTAGCAAATCAAAGGCTGTAATATAGAATGTTAATTTCGCAGCACGTTTGACCCAGGGTTTATGCTGTTGTGTCAATAGTTTTACAAATTGATGCCGTGCTCCTTGTGTGACTGTCACGCAATTTATGTTATCTCATGTTGTAATGCTCCATCACTTTTCAAATCTCTTACACTGTAAATGTTAAACTTAAGCCTGTATTTTAAAGTGAATAGTGCAAAACAAATCACAATACGCGTCAGAAAAGTCACAGTTAGTTTTACCAAAATTGTTCAGCCCTATTTCTAATCACATAAAACATATTGTGGAGATACCTTGCCCTAATGTCTGACAGGTGATCTGCAGAGGCCCTGCCTCCTTGTAGCATCATGATCCTCTGATTTTCCTTCCTCAGTTCCGTGATTTCCTGTTGGGCCTGAGTGATGGCCAGCCATGGATTGGCAGGAGTGGGATCCACAGATGATACTGATACACCTGGGTTTATCCAGGAGATTGGGAGCGTTGTCGCAGGGATTTGAACGCCTCTGTGTGCTGCAGTAGACTGGACACTTGATGCAAAATGCGAGGGGGGAACAAGGTCCTCCTGGAAAGTCCCTACATGGCACAAAATAATATTTATGTGTGCATGCATTAGCTAGTCAAGCTAGGTGCTGATATAAGGTTCTTGATGCTCATTGAGTTTCTCACGCTGAACTTTCAAGACAGCTAAACATGACAACTTGCTCCCACTGAATACAGCCTCTACTTGTAGTTATTTATTAGTTAACACAAGAGCAGACAAATACAGACTAGCTAGGTTAGTGTGCTAAGTCAGGTTAAATTACAAGCGAAGCTAAGTTAGCTAGTCAACATTTACTTGAAGTTACGAGCAAACGCCAAACAAAAAGGCGGCTAAAAGAAGCAGCTTACTTGAAGCAGCTGGTGAGGTGAAGTCGGTGGGTGCTATGAGCCTTTCTTTTCCCGAGGTAAGTCTCTCCATGTTCAAGAGAACAGTACAGGTAGTCAGACAGTGAACAAGAAACAGTCCGAAGTTGTTTTAGCGTTTATTCTCCCGCGAGTCACGTCAGTCTCCGTTGCCTTAGTTACGGTTTACAACGGTAACTTCCGCTGCTCTCAGTCTGAACTACTTCCTGTTTGCTAACACTTAATGTTCAAACTGCACTTCGGTTAAATTACAAATGCCAGCAGCCTTCCGGTAAATATATCTGTGTTTATAAACTAAATGAAATGATTATCAAACACAAGTGGCAACAGCGCGGTGCATCACGGGTAAGTGGAAGGAAACTGACAGGCTAGTGAGCTATTGTTTCCCTTGATTTTAGTCTTGCAGGTTGCTCTTTCTACGCTGCCTTCAGATATCGCCTGAATCGCAGCACTGCATTGCCCCTGTTTATATAGATTGGAGTGCAGCGTTTACCAGGGGCAGACAAGGACCAATACACGAACTGCGTATCAGCTTTCCTGATAGACCAAATTCAGGGAAACAGAGTTTGCAAAGGTCGATCTGTGGGTAATCGTGTGTGTTTCACTGACACTGTATTCTGTGATAGGAGAGATGTGATTTATTTATTTATTTATTTGGGGTGGGGGGTCTCAGATACACTTCAGATACTGACAATAAACAGACATTGGCTCTTAATGGGAAAAGGAGAAAGCAAAAATAATTTCATATGTGTGACTACCTGTCCTTTAATTCATGAAACCCAGTTCTGATAGAGTCTTACAGGAGATAGATATTATTAAATAGCCTATATCATAGAAGATACATGCACATGTGAAATTAATCATCATGATTTGCCATTTAATTCTACTGAAGCTGGTTCCATGAGTAATTTTTCTTAAGGTGTTATTGAGACACTATTGAGACAATTAGTGGAAAAGGAGTTAAGTGGAAAAGCACCTAACTAGGAGATGACCTGAAACAACGCCATTCCTTCTTTGCCAGGGACTCCCCCACCTTCCAGAACACCCAGGGGTGTCTGACAACCAGACCGTTTCTGCATAATGTCTCCAGTCTTGCAGAAAAGGGCGCACTGTGCAGGTTCACAAGAGCAGATCTGAATGCTAATTGGTGATAATTTGGTTATGTAACGCCATTTTGGGGAGGGTTGGAGGCCATGTATAAATGTGTTACCTGCGAAATGATCAGTATATTAATAATTTACATTAGACGTTTAGAAACTTTGCCACATTCCCGCCCGCTTGCTGTCCTCCATCTGCAGTGATGCACATTCTGCACACACAGCAGTTGCGCTTTAAAATCCATAAACTGTAAACATGTGGCTTCCTTCTAATAACTGGCTCATTCGATTGCTATCTAGTCAACATTCGGTGGACTATATTCACCATATTTCATATATCCTGTTGTGTTATTTTCCTCTCGTATCCTCAGCAGCCATTTGTGTTTGCTCTTACCTGCAGTATATTCTCTTCTCCATTGCTGCTATGACCCACTTTCCCCCTGGGGTTCATTAAAGTTTCATCTAATCTAATCTATTTGTGGTGTATTCAAGGAACAAAGAGACATTTTACTTTGCTTCTTTTACATAAAGGATCAAGTATAGATACGAGGCGACAATACGTGGGAATCTGCTGGTGCATACCTACCTAAACAAAATGACAAAAGTATATGGTACACTGCCAAGATAGACAAAGGCTGCTAATACAGCATGTTAGACTGGATCTTGTATAACAGCCTTAATGTAGTGAAGTGGCTGTTTGAGGAGCACGGTGAGAGTGCTGTGCATTATTTGGACGTGCTGGTATTGTATTCTTTTAGTACATGGCACGCACTGCAGTGGGCCCTGAA
>OMNN01008385.1:8535-21689 GCA_900302755.1 Chromis chromis
GCCCATATTCCTATGATTTCTGAATGTAGAACTATGTCAGCTGATGATATCAGCACAAGAAATATTGAGGAATATAACACCAACAAGTTAGTCGACTGTGTTTTAGATGATCTGCCATGTTGGTTGTTGAGTTTTGATATGAAAACTCATCTTTGCATAGTTTACAGTCAACTTTCTGGGCGTCTGGTTTAATAAAATGCAGCCACATGAATGATTTCATTGACATGGTGTCATTTAGTTCTGGGCCTGACTCTGAGTAAAGTCTCCTTTAGATTAGGTGAGTTTAAAGTTGCGAAAATGCAGCAGGTAGTGAGTTTTTCTTCTGCTGCAAAAAGTAATGGATTGAACCTGGAAGGCTGTTGCTGTAGCGCTTCATTTCTTATGATAGTAACACCAGCGATTGTCCAATGAGAGCATATCGGCCAACCATTCATTCCGCCTACATTTTTTAGAGCCTTATTTATTTTTTAAATAGGCCAAATTGTCTGTTTTGTTACATGATAATAAGATAGAACAAAGAACTTTATTGTTAATGTGCACATTCTATTTCAGTCAAATGATCAACAGCAGCGCTGACACAAGCTACAATGTCATAAAGTAAAAGTGGACAATAAACAATGAGTGAACAAGGACAGTGAAAAGTAGATTCATGGTCTCAAAAAATGTAGTGTGCAATTTGGCTTGCAAAGAGACAGATGTTGGAATTTCCAACTACAACATGGTTTGAGTCTTTTTTGGGGTAATTTATTAGCCCCCAAAAAAGTGGACTAAGAAATTACTGTGATTTACAATGCAGTGAAAGCCTGCAAAACCACTGATGTGATCCTTTAACCTACATAACATCAGCCAAGTAATTGCTCTGCAATTCTAATTACCAGGTCAGCATTGCATATTCTGAAGATAATTGATGCATCTGCTGTATTAATTTTGATGGGCTGCAGGCACAGATACAAATGGTCATAAACCGAGAGTGAATGCAGTAAACCGCTGACAGCAGTGTCATCGCTGTTCACAGCATGAAATACTCCTGCTGTTTTACAAGCAAAATCTGGATGAGGGATAGAACTATTTGGCAATGGTGCATAAATGGCCAGTTAATTGTTCTGTGGTTTAGTAAAGTAGGTTGCTGGTTGCTGGCCAGAGTGTTTACACCGGAGTGAGCTGTGAACTTCTGCCATGGATAGAAGTGTGCTGACAGCTTTGAAGTATGGCAGTGACATTTGGGAAGGGTTTCCAGTTACCCACATCCTGCGCCTGACGTACCAAACATGTACCTGGATATAGACGAGCTGCGAGCCGACTACTGTGCCAAGTTAACAATTAAAATCGTAATGTTTAATCCCCTGCTGTTAAGTTCAACACATCAACCAACATCAGCGACACGTCGGTGATCGGTATTTTGCGGAAACGTGTGAGATTCATTAGTGCTATTAGGTAGTTATGAGTAATTCAGTTAGTTACAGGAACTCTTTTGCTTTAAAATATCACTGCTTCCAACACCTTGGAAATCAACTCAAAGAATTTCTTTTTCAGAAGGTTTGCATTTTTTAAGTTTAATTTATGTTTATTTCTGGAATATTAGTAAAACAGTTGTCTGAGACTGCACTTGTCTTCGTCTGTTGTGGGGTTCCAGATGTCCTAAATGATCCCGACAGTTCTACAATGAAAAGGACAAGTTTAAAATATGCTTCACATACCGTCAGTGTCCACTGATTTAGAGCTGCTCCACTCGTCATATAGAGGGCTTCCTAATCTTTTGTGCTTGTGAGGAAAAAGGTTGAGATGAAGCTCCTCTATCAATGACACATCGTCTCAGGGTGTCATGTATTTATGAGCTTGAAGAGGTTAACCTCCTGAACCCCCCGCTCACCTTTACTCACTGTGGGATCATTTTTCACTGCAATATAAAGTCCTGCACCTCCATGGAAACAACACAGCTGTGGTTAGAAGTAGAGAGAACTCAAAAATGCCTTCTGTGCAGTATGACACAGTTATAATGCCAGAAATCATAAAAATTTTAAATAAATACGTTTTTTAAATACTTATTTTATTAAAAATGTAATTAGTCTGTACAACAAGTGCCCACAAGTCTTAACAATACTGGAAAAAATGGGGTTGCAGATATTTTGCTACTTACATTTTTAATTAGTTTACATACTTAGTTCCCTATCTGCTCTGTCTAAGCACTGCCTGCAGTTCAGCCAGAAAGTTTCTGAATTTTTGTCACATGATTGTTGGCTGCAGGTAAATCAGTACTAGCTATATGGCTGCGTCAAGGAGCCCAGAATTTTTTGTTTTTTGCAGAATCTGGTTACAGCAAATGCTTTGTTTTTGGCAAATGTTTAGATGAGACATGTCGAATAAAGTTTTGATGAAATTGACGAAACAAAAGTCAGACATGACAAGTTCAAGGACGATTGGAAAGTAAAAAATCTGAGGATTCTTTCTTTTTTTACAGTCTCTGGCTCTGAAAAATGTTTTTTTTTTAGTGATTTTCCATAAAGACAACATTCTGTCAGCAGGATATGGGGTTCGGAGGGTTAAACTACTGGTAGTAAACAGTATCCCACGAGGAAAAACAGCAAAGATGTCTATTATTACTATTTTGTTTCTCCCCAACTAATCATCTTAATATGAACCTATTTGCTTTAAAAGACTCTCTGCAGGTTAGGAACCATAGCTGAGGATATAAGTAAGCTTGTGATGTTCCCACAGCTAAGTTCAGTGGCATCCCTCCCCTAAAGTAACTCTGTACCAAACTGTGCATAAGCAGAAATGGATCCGGACTCGTGCATCGTACTCGAGTTAAGCCCCTTTTGTCTCGTCACTCTGTCATTCGCACTATGTTTAGGCCTACCTGGTCATCTCTGCTATGCTGTCTCCTAGGCACGTGGTACTGGGCCGCTGGGTTTCCTGCCCTAAATTAGAAAAATGTTGACCTGAGAATATCCAAGCATATTAGGACAGAGACAAGCTGTTCTTAATACCAGGCCACAGGCTCTCACTGCGCTGTGGCTGTATGAGCCTTTAGTTTAATGCATTTATCAGTCCTGACGTGCTGAAGTAAATAAAATAACTTAATAAAACTCAAATGTTAGTACTTTAAATAACTTTGCATTATCTTCATGTGTGCAGGCTGGTGTGAAGGGAAAACTCGGCAGACTGCTTGGGATTTTTGAGGTAAGTTTATTAAAATATTACATAAAATTAAAAAAAAGTCGCAATATTCAACACTGTATAAAACAATACACAATTATGACTGCTTATATGGAAGTTTTGCTTGCATTGTGTTTGCCACAGCTTGTATCAGTGATTTAAAGCCATAATCTCTCCATCTAAACCTTTGCAGCACAATCAAGACAGAAAGCACAGGACTTATGTCTATACCCTCATAGTGACGGAGATGATGGACGACTGGGAGGACTCTGTCAATATTGGTACGCATCTATGTCCCTGTTTGTCATTTTACTTGTTTTTTTTTAAAAACATTCTTTCATGTAAGAAGTAAGTGGCCTCAGAAGCTAATTTTGGCCCCTTTACCAGAAATAAGTTCTTGTAGGCGTCTGGCATAATTGTCTGAAGTCAGCTTTTTGGCAATTTTGACCACTTCAATGCAAAATTGAGTCAGTTGCAAGATGTTTGAGGGGTTTCATGGTTGTACTGCCTGTTTTAAATCTACCCACAACACTTTAGCGGGATTCAAATCTGGGCTTTAACTAGACCATTCCATAACTCTCAAGTTATTTGCAAATGAAAGCAACCCAAAACCAAAACATTTCCACCAATGCAGTTCGCAAGTGATATGAGGTTCGTCTTTGGTCTGCATCAAACATGTCAACTGTTACTGTGAACAAAGAACTCTATCTTTTATTCGTCTGTACATTATTCCAAAAATGCCTTTTCCTATATATTTGTTGGCAAACTGTAGTTTTTCTGTAATGTTCTTTTAGGACAGCAAAGACTACATTGCAGGTCAAAGAACTACTCTGCTCTGAGCTGCATTAGCTGAGGAGTTTAGTACTTTAGAAATTGACAGTCATTTAAAATCTACGCCAATTGTAGATGATTTCCTTTTACAGTGGAATGATGAATTTCAAATACATTGGACATCTTTTTAAATCCCCTGCCAGACTTAAAGGCACCCACAGCCTTTTTTTCTGAAGGCCTTTGAGAGCTCTTTAGGTATCACTAACAGGATGAGATCAAATATTTTGAAGCTGCTTTTTACCAGAAGCACCTGCTGATGTTAAACATATCTCACAAAGGGATCTCCAAGACTGAGGATCATAAATTGTTGATTTGCACAAAGCTGCAAATCGTTACAAACTAATCTCAGAGAATTTAGACACTTATCAGTCTCCAGTTAGATGAATAGTTTATTCTGTGTGCCCAACTTAGATGACTACAAAAACACCATGCAACATAAGAAGTAAAAAAAACAAACAAGACTAGCTGCTTGTCTCTGTGTGTGTGTCGGTGATAGGAAAAATTATTTTGAATTTCCATCAGACTTAATCGTGGTCACAACCTGCATACAGCTCTACGTCCACATTGATTACTCTTGTTTGACTTGCTCATGTGCTTATCATTGTATAGGTATTTTAATATCTAGATATGTTATTGTTATAATGTCAATGCAATGAAAGCCGCAGCTTGTTGCATATTAGCAATGTTGTTATGAAGGCAAATCAAACTTCTCCAAACTCATATCTTTACTAATTTCTTCATCCATTTTCACACTCCTACTTCTTGGTGAATAAGTCATGAAGTCCCTATCATTTCATCACGTAGGCAGTTATGACAGGATATCTCTACAGCCAGAATTTTATTGTGAGATGCAAATAAAAACAATTCTGCAAGACCTGAATAGGTTACACTGACATAAAAAAACAAAACAAGATACAGCATGGATCATGAGCTCTTATGACTAAGGTGAAATTGCCCTGAAAACAGCCTTAGGCTCATAGAGTTGAAGGCAGTGCTGAACCTCTGTGTTTGAGTCTAGCTTTTGCAGATCATGCATTTGCATTTTTTTGTGCCTGAAGTTTGCCAAAGAGCATCTCCACACTCCACAATGCTTCTGTGAGTATGGTTTGTGAACTGATGAAACAAAGGCTGAATTGTTTGGGAAGAACACAGCTGCACCGTCGCCTCACAGCTAGAAGATCTCCGGTTCGTGTCCCGGCCTCGGCCTGTGCAGCGTGGGTTTTCACCGGGTACTCCGGCTTCCTCCACAGTCCAAAAACATGCTGAGGTTAATTGATGATTCTAAATTGTCTGTAGGTGTGTATGTGAGTGTGCTTGGTTGTTTGTCTCTATGTGTAGCCCTGGCAATAGACTGGCAACTTGTCCAGGGTGTCCCCTGCCTTCGCCCTGAGTCGGCTGGGATAGACTCCAGCCCCCCCACGACCCTACAGAGGATTAAGTGGTGTATAGATAATGGATGGATGGATGCACTACACATGGCATAAAACAGGGTGCTTCATACCTACGTCATCCCAAAGTTGAAGAATGGAGGATGTGGTGGTGCTTTGCTGCCTTTTGGCCTATCTTACAGAATATTGTCAGGGTGACTGTTTGCCAGCATAAGCTCAGTAGATGATGAGCGATGTAGCCAGACAGTGACCAAAAAACATCAAAGTAAATCCACTACAGGATGGCTTCAAATAAAGAAAATCTGCTGTTTTGTAGAGGCCCAGTCAGAGCGAAGATTTTCACTTTAAATGGATAAATTGTGGAATGACCTCAATGAAGCCGCTCAAGTCAAACGTCCTGAGACTATAACTGCTTCAGCTCCATCAGGAAGAATGATTCAAAAAAGCCTCCTGAACATTGTGCTGGTCTGATCTGTAGCTACCCAAAGTGTTTGGTAACATTACTGCTGTCTAAGAAGGTTTGAGCAGTTATTAAATCCCCCAAGACAGTAAATGTTTGATGGGTGTATTCAATAAAGACAGTCAGATTATATTTTATTACCAATTAATGCAGAAAAACAGGTAGATCCATTGCTATTATGTAGTCTGATCTTTACACCTTAAAATACAGACATCACATCCTACTATTTGTTCTAAGGGGCTCGTTCAAACCAGCTGAATGTGAGGCCACCTTTTATTTATGCTGTAAAGAGCCTTTGGTGCTCTCAGTCTCATGAGATGTGGTGGACTTAAACAATTTTCTCTTTTTAGAATGTAATTAAGCCCCCTCAGCCTGCTGCAATAAGGTAAATTAAAGGATCTCCCTGTGGAGATTTCCCGTACTGAAGGTTTCTGTTTACATCCAGAGTTTGAAAATCTGTGTGTTCTTGAGGCCTACCAAATGTCAAAATTGAGACTATATACTTCTTTATCAAACACAGACAAACCAGTTTACAAGATATATAATTATATACTGGTAAAATGTCAAACTTTTAGTGCGTGTTTGCCAACTTGCAGTCTTCTTCTTTCTTGCTCTTGTTGATGCATTGCTGCGCTTCTTTGTGTGTTTCTGCCACCAACTGCTGATCAGTGGAATTGCGTGAAATATGTGGCATGAATTTGTGTAGTCTCCCCCTCTATACTTGTGATTTGTATGTTTTACTATGCATTCATTATGCAGTCAAAACAGCTCCATACTGCTGCTGGTGGTCAAAAACTCCATGCTGGACCAAACCTTTGCGTATAAATTATATTGTTGCATATTATTACACAGATCATAATATTTCAATGCAAAAATGAAAGAGAACACAAGTTATTTTGACTGTTGAAAGTAATTCAATTGATTTTTGTCGTCTTTGGGAGGTTTAGAATTGTTTTTTTTATTTCTTAAGGACAAAACTGCAGCACTACTCACAAGCAAATTACAGCAAAGGCTGGAAGCTAGTAAATTATGCTCAAAATGACGTAATTCAAAGTAAAGCGAGGAAGACCTCCCAATCATCACTTTGTAAACCGAGTAACTGGGACACAGACATTCATCAATGAAGTCCAGGCACTTGACCTGCAGAGTCCACAGTCTTAAAATACTGACAGAAAAAATGTGGTAACAATTTGTTTCCCCTCTTAAACACACGTTAACGTTTTACTGGCTGTTCGGTTAACTACCACCGAATAAGTACACCGAATAAGCTACCAGATTATTCATATTTTGTCCTATTTTGCTCTCTAAAACATGAGGAGGTGCACTCCAGAAACATAATTTATAGGTAAAATTTAGTTAATAATGAATATATTAATTCCTTTTCCCCCTTTGCTTATTTTCTGCCTCATCACTATGTACAGTAAAATGTTTAATATGTCCTCTAACATGAATTATGAAAAGGCCTGTGATTGTTATTTAAGTGTTATATTTTAAATCCAATACTTCTCTAGGGATACACTAACTCATAACTACTTCTAAGTGCTCTGGAAAATGTGGTTGTGATCATTTACTCCCTTCACCCACAGAAATAGAGTTCAGGCTGCTCAGAAGGGGGAGGAATGTTTACTGTGCCCAGTTGTTTTCCAGTTATCATCACTCCAGCACAGCCCCCCTCCTTATTTGTCCTCTCCTGCCCCGCACAAGGGCTGCGACTGAGCGGAAAGAGTTTGGCACGACTAGTCTAATTTACTCTCCCCTTCTGCTGAAAAGCTGCTGCTGGAGTCCTTCAGAGTACCAGCATATTGTGATTGAACTCCTCCCATGACAAAGTCAAAGGCCATGCAGAATTCCTCAAGCAAAATGCATTTCGGAATTGAACGGGATGAGTTTGAATAAAGTATAAATAACTTCCAGCTGACAGCTTACTGGACGCATCGTTTTTATGGAAGGGTTTGATGACGTGAGGGCTTCATAAACACTAACTGAGGTATGTTCGTTTCCACTCAGACTTTGGTGCTGCAACATGTGCTGCACGGCTTGCGTCTGATGTTATGGTTTATTGTGCAGGTTGAGCAATCACTCACTGCTCAATCAGTAATACAGAAATTTTAATTAGTTGTGTTAGCGGCAAATTAATCTTAATTATCTGTCACATTCATTACAATTAAACGCCATGAGGCAGGACAAGACCAGGATTTTTTTTTTTTTACCATTATACACCACACAGTGGTTTATCTGATACGTCCAAGAAAACTGAAAAATGATCAACAGTTTCGAGGAACAATTTAGAGCTGACTTCAGGGAGCAATTTATCAACTGAAACCAAGAAATTTCCCAAACATTTGATGGCTGACTGTTCAACTTGAGAAACGTTATCCAGTAAATATTTGGGGGGCAGTGGTGGCCCAGTGGTTTGTGAAGAAAACTTGTAACCGGAGGGTTGCCGGTTTGAATCCCCGGACTGGAAATAAGTTGAGGTGGGAAAGTGAGAGCGACCACTTGTCCCAGTCACCACCACTTTGGGTCCTTGAGCACGGCTGTTAACCCCTGACTGCTCCCTGGGCGCTGCACTGCGGCAGCCCACTGCTCCTAGTATGTATAGTTAAGGTTAACTATGAATAGGATGGGTCAAATGCAGAGAAGGAATTTCCCTTATTCCTATTAAAAGGAAACAATAGCCAGGGTGAAGGTCTAAGTCCTTCCCTTTCTTTATCTCTGTATTACTGTTTTAAAAATCCCCTTCACTTTTGGAAACAACAATATCTAAGCTAGCTACACACTGAAAATGGCAAGTTTTGACAAACAGTTGGATCATGGAATAGCGTGGGCTTCTTTGTTTGGTGAATTAGCCATTTTAATGACTGGTACTCGCCTCCCCATGACCAAATGTTCCACCAAAACAAATTCCTCACGACACTATTTTACAGGGACACTGTTGCTGCATCCTGGTATTAATGCTCCTCTGAATCCCAATACCCAGGCATGTTATCTTTTAAAAAATGACAAAAAATAACAACATTTTTTCAGAGCTAGAAAGTTTGGAATCATAGGGTGTTTAACTTTCCAACCGTCCTTAAACTACCCACCTGTGATGTGTGGTTCCATCAGCACAATTAATCAAATCTAAATAAATCTCTGTCTCATTTAAAAATGTGCCTAAAAGAAATTCAGTGGAAAAACAAAAAGATTCTGTAAAAAACTGTAAATTCAGCTCAACTGAGAAACTGTAACAGTGGACAGTCACGTGACAAAAACTATTCAACTTAACAGACTATTCAGCTGAACTGGTTTGAACCGCAGGCTGTGTTTACACAAGGAGATAGGATACAAGTAGGGAAACACATTTGAAATGTATCTATTAAAAAAAATATCTATAGCATGTAGTGCCACCATATTTTCTCCCAGTATTGGTAATGCCTTTGGGCTCTTGAAAAAATGTAGTGCATGTTGATTCCAGTTTATTTATTTTTTTCTGTTTTTTAAGATAAGATAAGATAAGCCTTTATTAATCCCCCAGTGGGGAACAGTTACAGCAGCAAAGGTAGTGCAAACATTTAGGAAATGTAGTACAAAATAAAAACAAACCAAAATATACACAAGTACTAATTATAGAAATAACAGTTGCACATGCCAGTGGTATTGCACACATTCTTTCATGAATGGAAATACTGACGGAAGTATTAATATTGCACATCTCATTATCTATATTGCACAGACTTTATGTAAGTAGAAAAATACCTATGAAGCGTATGTTGTAGTATATGTAGAAAAAATAGATATTGCACATGTTTGTTTTTTTTAAAGTACAGAATTTTAAAATAAATAATCCAAGAAATTCAACATTTGTGGTGTCACAGGAGCAAAAAATGCCAGAGTTCAGAGTGTTTAAGAAATACAAACAAGCCAAGTCCAAGTGGAATGATATTGGGTGTAGTCACTAGTCAGACCATTCAACAGCACTGACACAGTGCTATGGAGATAGATCTGACCAACAATGAACTACGTAGAGTGACCTTGAACACAACAGTGAACCTCTACCTGTTTGTCAGTGTAAACCACATGCTAACAACTTTTCTCGAATGTTTCCACAGGAAGGAAGAGGAAGTGGTTCAAGGTGGACGAAGCCATCAGGGTGCTGCAGAGCCACAAGCCAGTCCACGCTGAGTATCTACGCAGACTCACAGACACCTGCAATCCCACCTGCAGTCCGGTGTGCAGCCCAACCAACGGCAACGCCCCAAGCTCCCAAGTGACGGACAACAACGCACCTCACTGTGTTGTTTGCTCCACGCAGGGCTCAGATCTGGTCAACAGATAGGAGCATCACCGGCAGCAGGCAGTTCTTCTGAGAGGACATATGATGTGGGAAAGACTTTTGATTACTAACGCAGCCTCTTCATATGTACAGTATGAACTTCTTGGAATTGAGTTGAGCCCCATTTGAAGTGGGAGTGAAGAGTGCCAAAATGTTTTCCAAATGTATTTAAGAGTTTTTAATGTATATTTTTTAACAACCAATCACCAGCTAATAGGGCAAACGCATCTCTTTAAAGCTTTAGATGGATTCTCTCATGTGCTGCTCATGCAATCTTCTGGTCCTTTTTAGTCTTACATGCTGAACATTTGACTGGCAGTGCACACAGTGTGTTGGTGGTTTCCTGGAGGCCGATACTGGGAAGTGTTGGCTCCTAGAGGAAGCCCTTTTCCCGCAGTGACTCAGTGCCAAATAATGTCCTTCTGCAAGAAGAGTAGCTACAAGTGTGTGAATATTTTTATTACAATTCAGTTTTTTGGGGGGGGGGTTAAAACTTGGTGTAGATTATGCCTTGTGGGGAATTTTGCATAAAGAGAGTTGGGGTAAAGTCTACTTCGATGCAACAAGTGAGAACAACGTCGCTCCGCCTGTAATTACCACCTTTAAAGTGCACACAGTATCATCTCTAATCACTGGTAACATTGAACTCTGTAATAAAGATTAGGAGAATATCTGCACACCGCCCACCACGCTGAGATGAAGCCTTAAATAGTCCTGCCTCAGACATCCTTTAATGTGTATTTATGTGATTATATTGTCAGTTCATAGTGTGAAAACTGTAAAACTGAGCAAGTTACAGAAGATTGCTACAAATATAAGCTTTTCTATAGTGGAACAAAACGGCAGACAGCCAAAGAAAGACAAACACATACTGTATCCAGAACAAATAGTACAGAGACGTGTTATTTCTTAATAACACATTCGTGGACTATTGAGTGCATTTGGCACATGTGCAGACAATAAGGAGGCCTTGTTGTTAAAGGAAAGTAAGTATCGTGTTTTTGTCTGATTCTTTTAAGTGCCTTTACAGAGACAACAGTAAATTATGTTTAATTTTCAGCGTACAGCACTAACTTGAAGGACTACAAACAACCTTTTTTTGAAACAAGCCTCTTATTTTGTCAGCTTGGGTTGGATTGGAACTATAGGATGTTGTTATAAATGAATGTACAGTATTTAGAGTGCGTTGATTGAATTTATTTATTTATGTTTCATCATGGTCAGTGTGTAGACCAGCTTTTTTGTTGTTAACAATCTTTAAAAAAAAAAGTGCTGCAAATTATGTGATAATTTCACTTCACTGACTGACTGTCACTGGCTTAAATGGGAAAGATCACCATTTTTTCTATTTGTGCATGTGTGACTGGAATATTCTGCTGTGCGCCATTATGCTGTATATAAAACATTTAAATAAAAAATTATTATAATTCTTATTATTGCAGTTTTTTAATCAGAGCATGACAGCACTTAGTGTTACATGTTGACTATCGCCAGGCAGTGTGTCCTCCAGCTCAGCCATCCTCTCCATGACCCGCCCATCCGCCGCTGCTGCCTGAGCCTGGTCAGGTGTTCGTTGTTCACAGACGTAAACTTTGCATTTGGACACCCAGATAAACGGATTTTGCGTCGGGACAAGCGCAGTCGAGGCCATGCTCAGACGGATACTTCAAATGGTAAGTTTACGCGACGAAAAACCCACAGGGTTCGCTTTTGTTTGGTTAAATCGAGTCGTTTTCCTTGGGAGACACAGGCCTGTGCATGTCTGGTTTCATGACGTGGACGCATGTTTTGGAACACAACGCGTCGCTGATGGGCGGGGTTTTTGTTTTTAGCTAACGTGGAATACTCATTTGGAACTGTGTCGCTGCTCCGTCGTGTCGGAATGAACATATCAAGCGCTCCTTGCGTTAGGTTGACACAGTTAGCCGCTAAATGCTAACAAGGTTCATTTGATTGATGCTACTCTGGACCGGGGTGAAGCCAGTGTGTGTGCATTCAATGCACCCAATGTGTACAGCTTTACACTGTTAGTTCAGTAGCAAACTGCTTAGCTAGCTAACGTATTTAGCCACTGAAATGGTTTATTTTCATGGTTAATGTTAGCTAGCTACAGTTACAGCGGTAGGTTAATTCATCGCCTACTCATCACATGCTAACGCTGACGTTAGCCACAGTGTGAGTGTGGGGAAGTCCTGTGTCAGCTAGCTGACCGCAACGTGGACAGGAGCATCCGCTTTATTTAGCTGAGCTTATCCTAATGTTAATGGTGACATCGTTTAATAAACTGCCTGCTTGTCATTAAAGTTTCAAGAGGGAGTAATGAGCACAGATTAGCTTTTTAGCTAGCTTCTACGTAGGACTACATTTACCACAAGGCATTGCTAACCGCATCAATGTGTACACTTTGTAGTCATGGCCCATTAGTCAAGAAAATCACCCAAAACACTGTATACATTTATTTATGTTAAGTACTGGTCAGACTGGAACCTGTAATTTTCAGGGGACTTTCTTGTAAACGTTTCAACCGAGATAATGTTAATAATTATAGTAGTGGCTCATCACGTATTCACACAATCCTGGAGTAGGGTTTTAATTATTTACTCCTTGAAGCTAAGGACGCAGATATTATCATAGGTTTAGGGACCGAAAGGACACACAGTCCGATTAAATGCTGACTAAAATTATAAAACGCAGCATGCTTCTTTTTTGTAACTTGGAGAAAAAGGTAAAGACCTAGTTCTTATTGTATTGTTTGAGAAGGGTTCAAATTGTGCACAAAAAGCTGTTCTTGACTTGTTCAACCAGTGACAAAATCTGGAGCACTGACATGTTTCATACCCCAGTCAGGTGTGGCTTTAAAGGACAATGATCAGATAATGTGACCAGTACACAGACACTCCTTTGACCAGTGAGTATCAAAGGACACTTTAAAATGCAGCTTTTTAAATAACACAATGCCACAGATACCAAGAGAAAGATGAGAACAGGCAGCATGCCAACAACT
>OMNN01008399.1:3815-14074 GCA_900302755.1 Chromis chromis
CCCCCCCGCTCTCTTCCCCCCTCTCTCTCTCTCTCTCTCTCTTTGTATTTTTGTGTTTCCTCTCTCTCTTCCTCTGTCACCCTTTCTCTGAACGGCCACCACTTGCCATGTTTCCGCCTGTCAGTCTTCTCAGCAGCTGTTGCTATGTAGCTTGCTTTTCTATTTAACAACAATTAGACAGGGAGTCACATTAATGCAGTCCATGAGATTTGCTTCCT
The DNA here is from genome assembly GCA_900302755.1 of Chromis chromis. Classification (NCBI taxonomy): domain Eukaryota; kingdom Metazoa; phylum Chordata; class Actinopteri; family Pomacentridae; genus Chromis; species Chromis chromis. Next base: position 4,034 of record OMNN01008399.1, read on the forward strand.
GTCAAGATGACAACAATGAGTGGTTCCCGTCCAGCAGCAGCAAAATTCGCTTTTACATCCGACTGATGACTTCATTTATCCGAAGCCAGACAAATCTACGAGAAATCATCTGCTCACAGCAAAACCGATGCATCATACACCCCTGGTTCAGAAGTGGCGTGATCTCTGCGTTCGGATCCGACACAGACAACAGAGAGTTCTTCATTAGGCTAAACGCATGACTCATATGTGTGTGAGCTGCTGGAGTGTTTCAGTGTGTGGGTGTGTGTCTCTCCTTCACTGGAGACTGATGGCGGTTGAAAAGCCGGAGAAAACGATCTTGTTAATGAGTCAGTATCAACCACATCAAATGTCCTTGGCTTTTAAAGATGATGTCACTGTGAAGCAGGTGCTCACGGTTAAAAGGCAGCTTAATTACGGCACAGACCCCTCAGCCCCCTTTCTGCATCTGAATCTATTTTAATATTGTTATTAGAGTGTCATTTGAATTTTCCTCTCAGGTTCCTATTTTTGTCTTGTTTCATTTTTTTTTTAAATTACAGACATCTGCTGTTTGTACATATGCGATTTTACAGGCATTTACTGTATATTCCTTTGATGTGATTACAGTTATTTAAGAATAACTGAAAACTGTCTGGATAATCAACCGGATCGAGAGTGCGACAAACATTTACAACTAATATGAATTAGTCTGATCACATTTTGGGGTTTTATTGCTTAAGACAATGGCTTTAAACATTGCAGGCTTAAAACTAATTATTGTGTTAAAGCACATTTGAATGAGTGCAGATGCCACATAAGAAATAACTCATAAAATTGTAAAAAAAGAAAAAAAAAAGTCAATTGTGTGATCTCACATTCTCATACGAAAAAGGGCGCTTTGAATGTGTGAACATGCACACAGCACACACAAAGATGACAGTGTGCAGGTTTGACAAATTCTCTTCTGGACATGACAGTATCTAGAGATGATGGAGAATAGCTGTTAGAACAAATGTTGGCTGCAAAGATTGAATCTGAGAAGGGTGGAAAGGAAAAGCTCAGGACACAGAGATGGGTGTGCCATTGCAGCAACATGACCAGCATCAGTGGTGGCAATTTTGTGCTGACTTGTTTTCTTGAGGTGGGATTTTGCTCAGAATGTCACAGTTCAGAATATATGGAGGAAGTTGTGATCAGCACGGTGTAGTGAGGACTTTCTGTCTACCTCTAAGGCCTCAGTTTGAATCCTAATTATTAAAAATGGCCACAAGCAGAGACTGAATGCAGGTGACGTCATGTCGGGTAAGCGGGGAGCGGTAAACCACATGGTGTGAGGGGCGTTGCACTCTCACTTGGAAGCTGTCAACACTACAATGGTGTCTGCGTCTCACTACCTGATATGGGTACTGAAATCAAAATGCTCCATAAAAATCTGTGAGTCTGTGATTCCATTATTCGAGTAGAGGCCTTTGGGCTGCACATCAGTCTGTGTGCAGTTTTTACACACACACACACACACACACACACACACACATATACACACACACACACACACACACACACACACACACACACTTCTTACATTTTGCAATTTAGGGGAAATGGGGCCACGCTCTCTTGTGACAAACAGATAAGCACACCAACAAAATGGAGTCGGGAAACACAGCACAAAAGGTAACAATGGAGGAAGCCAGGAAAGAGATAAAGGATAGGAGAAACGCAAATGAAAAACAGTTAAGTTAAAGGCCATTTCATCGAAATATTTGAACTCAGGTACCTTTGGTAGTATGTAGCCTTGCAGATTTTTTAGGGTGTTATTTGTCCAGATTTACACTTATGCCTGATACTGTTCTTTGTACAATTAGGAAAACTGACAAAATGATCGGCCAGATTAAAAGGGACATTGAATCATTAATTAAATGGGGGCACTGAAGCGAACAAAGATTTTTATTTCTCCAGTGAAGTCCCACCCTTTGAATTCAACATTCTTCCTTTCCCAGCTACAGCATTCTCATCTTCCTCCCTCCTTGTCCTTTTCAGCTCCATTGTTTACTTACTTGTCTGCCGTATCCTTCATTTTCACTAAACTTTCCCAAAACCAAACATGGGGGTTTCCGCTTGCATAGTGGTGATAACTGCCTTGGATACAGAGCTGCAGCGGTGTGGTGTTTTTCCATTGTCAGTTATAAACACCCACACACACCTACGCTTACACACACAGCTTCCCCGAAGAGCTCATTAATGAACTCCTTTCCTAAGGTTTGGTTAAGACACAATTTTGCTAATTTTGACAGATTGCATATTAGCTTGGTCTGGTCACACTGGCAGACTGCATGAGACTGTGATGAAAATATGTAATTTTGTCCTATATGATATATTGTTTCGCAATTTCTGGCACCGGTTGTTACACTGATGCCATGAATCGACCATTTTGCACTATAAAATGGTAGGTTGAATGCACACTGGTTATATAGACAATAATAGTTTACCTGAACAGGAAATAACAAGAAAGTCAAAGGTCTGATTAGTTTTACTTTAAAAAAAAAGATGTGGACCAAAAACAGGTGTCCTGTCAATGGCACCATGCAACACAACTGATTTATTATTGTATTGTTCGATTTGATGGATGAGTCTTTTTATGTCCCAGGGATTTATGGAAATTGGAACTGTTTCTAGTGGTGGGGAGTAATTGGACATACTAATACTTTTATCTTTGTGAGTATACCTTATCCTGACAGTAACCATCATAACTACATGGCTAATCTAAACCTAATTCTAACTTTAACCCTAAAATCAAGTCTTAACCTCTTTAATGCCCTTTTCAGTTGTGTCTGAAAATGAGAACCAGCCACAATGTCCTCATTTTCCACAAATGTCCTCACTCGCAAGGTCTAAAATTCAAAATGGCCAAAGATAGGCATAAAAAGTACACACACACAACCAAGGTGATTTAAAGGAAAAAAATTACCCATTATGGCCCTCGGCCCAGGACCTGTGCTGTTATGATCATGGCAGCTCATTTAGAAAAATGAAATGTTAACACCTTCCCTGGGGGCATTTTTATTCTGTACTTTTTATTCTGCTTGAGAGTGGACACATTGAACATTTCTCAGTTTTGAATATGCAAATCCAGCCACAATATCTTTGTCAAGATCTGTACCTGTAAAGATTTTAAAGACTTGCATAAAATCATTCTGTACTGTAGTTTACCATGACAAACATGTTAAAAACTTAAAGCCATTTTGTCCAATGTGATTGCTGGGAATCGTCCCAGAGAAGATGGTAAGATGGACTGAAGCTACAGGAGAAAGATTTATTATCTGATCAGATTCATTGTGAGGTTCCGCTGATGACATTTAGACGGCCGTAGCAAAACCAAGTCGGTTGTTGGCGCGGTCGTAGACGGAGTAGTACTCTCTGAGGAACACATCTCCAAAGATCCACATGGGTTGGCCATTAGAGGAGGGCAGGTAGGTGGGGGTGATGCCCACAGAGCATGACTGGTATCCATTCTGGTATTGCTGGAGGTAGAGACGGGACATCTGAATGTATATGCACCCTCACAAATATAAATTGTGGCATGTTCGTAAAGGAGTGACCACACATGCACGCTCACAGAGAGCATACATGCAGTAATTTACCTGGATGATGTAAGCAGAAGGAGGCAGAGGAAAGGAAACGCCGCTGATGATAAAGCTGAAAGTTGGCATGTTGTTGACCTGGCTGCAGTCCACCATATACTGGAGATGAACATAACAAGGACATGCTGCTTGAGAGGGACTGAAACAAACTTTTACATTGTTTTATCACATTTGTGAATCTCTACTTTTGATATATTGGTGTTCTTTGAGGCCTTGAGACTTTTAAATCAGGGTTTTGATCTACTATAAGTAATAATAATGGTGGCTTGAGCTCTGTGTGTGGGAGTGTGTCTGTCCATTTGTTTTACCTCTCCATACTGGTTCTGTTGGGCTCCAATAGCCTGCATGATGTTACCCAGATACTGTTGTGGGGCCGTCAGCATGGAGGTTCCAGTGTCCACAACGGACTGGCAGCCCTGTGGGCACCAGCCGGTCTCCTGACCATTAATCTGGAATCTGCATGCCGAACATAGTTTTTTATTGCACTATAGTAGGCACAAATTGTTACTTATTTAATAACAAAATTTAGGGAAAATGTTGAAGAGCTCAGACCCTTGCACGCTAATCTCCCAGTAGGTCTCAGAGGCGACAGGAGTCCAGTAGATCTGGCCCTGGAACAAATTGCTGTCCACTTCTCCAAATGAGAGCACGCTACCCTGCTGTTCATTCCTAAACCACACAGCAAACCAAAAATTAGCTGCAAACTAAAGTTATCAGAGAATTTGTTTAGTGCCAGTAATGTGGATATATGCTGTAGTAACCAACAGTATTGCAGCAAAGGTAGAATTCCATGTTCATATACATGTTTGACTTCATCAAAGAAGTTCATCGTGCCAGTTATACCTGGACAGGTAGAAAGCAAATATGTCGGCATTCAGCAGATTGTTAGACATCATGTTGTCCATGACGGGCGTCTGTCCTCCAGCTGAGATGGATGGATAGGACAGGCCAAGGATGCCGTCAAACGGGGCCACAACGAAGTTCTCACCGGGCTCATTGGTGCTTAGACCAATCTCCTGGTTATTGATCTCGATACCGCCAACCTACAGAATCCAAATGTTGAACAAATCATAGACTGCATTTATACATGTTCAGGTTTTAGCTTAGTGGAAATGGCTGATTGCAGACAGCAACATAAAATGACTCTTAATTTTGTCACTGTCCCAAATCATTAAACAGATTTGTCAGATTCTACATTGTAAAAATTCCTATATTTTCCTGACTAATCAAACACTTAATAAACAACTAAAACAAACAAACAACTTTTGCAATGATCTTTCCAGTGTGATGCAACATGGCCACACCTTTGTTCAAAATGTTTATACAGTAAGATGTAATTTATTAAGGGGATATTGAGATCATCTACTGTCTGTCTCAATACATATTACTTTGTACAGCTTGAATATTTGTATTTTCTCTGGTGAAAATAAAGTTTTTCACTTCGTTAGAGTCCATATAATGTTTTTATCAGTCAGATGGCACATCATGAGCAAAATAACCAATCATGGCTGAGCATTTTTGTCTTAAAATCCATAGTGTACCAATGACTGAATTCAGGCAGCTGTGGCTTCCTACCCCGTCAGCTTGCAGCTTGAAACTTTCTGTATTATTCTTCATCTTCTGAAACTGTTTCAAACATGTAGATCTGAATTGCTACAATACTGCAATGTGATATTGTGCAGCTGAGTAGCTTTACGGTATTTAAGTAGCGTTGTAGGTGAGCTGGTGTGCTTGAGCAGCCATGACCAATGTAGGCAGGGACTTTATAAATTTGAGTCAACGGTGTAGAGTCACATCTAAACCATTTCAAAGCAGGAAGGGATTGTTATTATGGAAAATTTTACTTTTATTTTCTCAGATATGTCATTTTAAAACAGAGATTTGTTTTTAAGGTTTTAATCAATAACCTGTTTGTTTAGTATATTTGACTCACATTGACATTGTCGTATCCAAAGACTCCATTGAGGCTTCCAGCTCCGTAGGGCAGGTAGAAGGACTGACGCCTTGCAGTGTAGGTGGAAGACTGCTGAGGGTTGAACTTCTTGTGTGTGTCTGTGAATGACATAGATCTGGATTGCTTCTGGAGCTATTTCTACATCTTTAAGCCGTGCAGAGCCTTTTGACATACTGACATCTCATTTGATAGAAGTCATGAGCTGAATTTTAACTAACACAGTAGCTGATCCCTCCCAAACACCAACAAATGCTTGGTGGCATGCCTTCAATCGCAATAAAAATCTAAATCCCATGTACGCACAATTTGTAATATCTTGGAAACACGATAACAAACTGCAATCTCTGCATGCTTAGCCTATATCGGCTATAAGTCCTCTGGGTTTTCTCATGCAAGTATGATCTGAGTAGAGTGACAGATGAGAGATTTGGTAGTGTGAAGCTTGTACTCACTGCAGGCCTGAGTGTTACAGTAGACAGAGTCCACCCACAGGTTGGCAGAGCCGGTGTCAAAAAGCACCTGGAAGGACTGGGGGGGTGTTCCGATGCTGATGGCTCCATAGTAGGTGGTCTGGGCAGCGCATTGGTTGGAGATAAAGAAAGACAGGAACAGAAAAAAGTTTGGCAGTTATTTCTTTCATTAAAAATGTTGTGTGTGGTATCTAAAAACTGATTTCTTACATCAGCGTAGTTGTTGATGTACATGTCTGCAGAAGCCAACTCATTGGGCCGATATTTGAGACCTGGATCTTGGCGTGGCAGAACAATTCCTTTGTCCCTCAGGGCCTGACGCATAGACTTGTGCCTCTGCAGAGGGATTCTGAGGAAAGAAGACACAAAAATAAAATCACTTTTGCAGTGATACGTTAAGTCAAAACTCCAAATTTTTATGGATTTTCAACATAGATGTCCTCTTACTTGACAAGTCCCTCAGCGAGCACCACACAGACCAGAACAGGAAAAAGACACTTCATGATCTCTCCTCGGTACACACAACTCCGGGATGGATACAAGTCAGCCTGAAACTGAACAGGCTTTATATGCACATGTTACGCCCCATATCAGTCTGGCTGTTATCAAGAAAAATTTCCATATCAGTTCAGACAGGGTGACATTCAAAGTTTTTTTCTTTTTCTTTTTCTGAGAAGCTACTTACTTCACGATTTCAACAGTCAGCAGTTATTCAGCCCCTCCTGTGATAGCGATGCTCTACAAACACAGCCAAAAACCGTGGAACAAAGCAAATCATAAACAGTGACGTATGATTCACTTGGGCAATATCATGTTAACTCTGAATGAATTATGTTATTTCTCTTATTTAATGTAATTGTTTGCTTGTTCAGAATAAGCATCAGTACATATGTAAGAATAAGCTAAAAAAAAATAAAAAATAATGTTTTTTTCTGATGCCGAGTCTTAACTTTGGATTATGAATTCATTTAAAGTACTTTTTAATGCAAGCTCTCTGTTGTTTTCCCCAAAAAAATTCATCTACATAAATCCTCAAGATGCAGTTTTAGTACTATTTTTTTTTTTTATCCGATTAGATAAACATATCAACAGCAAGGTCAAGCTTAATAGTTGTGTGCGACTGTGATTTTCCGCAAATGGAAAATGAACGTGTTTTATCTGTCCCTCAGTATCAGTAGTGCCTTATCCAAACTTGTTTATCAAAACCTTTCGTGCTGTTCAGCTTATCATAACTTTTAGTATTGTTTAAATTAGATGCTGTTGTTGAGTTCTTACATTTAAAACATCATATAAACAATATGGAATGTTTAATAAAAAAGGCAAATTCTTTGACTTTTAGTTGATTTTATTCATTACACAACATTCACTTTATAGTTCCCTATAGCATCCACAACCCCAATAACCTCTTTAACCTTTCTGTCTGCCATGATTAGCGCTCTGTTTTCCCTTTTTTTTCAGGCAGTGTACATTGAAGCAGACTGGTAGCATGGGGGCACTCTGATTACAGTGACTTTTTCATAACCCCTTTTGTTTTAATTTTAGATGCATCAGCATGTCCTCATTTGTTCCATGCGACCGATGACATTGTGTAGACAGGACCCCTATATGACTGTGTGATGTAAGCTTGAATCCGTACGTAATATGTCCAGTGTCCTTTTCTTAGCAGGAAAGCTGCAATGCAGCACTTCCTTAAACACATCGCAAGCCAACTGCTGTAGAAGTGGGAGCGTGCTGAAATTAATGGAGCAAAGATGAGATAGAGTGTAATCAAGAAAACTTGCAGTGCCATGCCTCATTACAAGACATACACTTCCCTGCTGGTGAGTGCTGCTGCTGTAAATGAAAGTTCAGAAACTCTGGTGTAAGAGGCCACTGCCAGTAATTCACTTCAAACTCTTTTTACAACATCCGCAGTGCACAAATAGATAATAAAATTCATCTAACCGAGTTTGAAATATTGGCATTTGATGTCAGTGCTTTATGTGTTGCTGCTATTATTCAGCTGAATCAGTGAAATGTGTTGTTAGTGTACAATATTATGAGGAAAGAGAAGATGATGGGTGTTTGTGTGGCTGCCTGTGTCCAGTAGATGAGACTGAAATCCAGATGGAGCCTGACAGCACATGACTAAGAGCCGGTTTCCCCTCAAACAGGGTTCAGCTTGTGGACATAAATCAAAGAGAAATTCCTTCCTGAAGCTGATGAAAGAGACATATTGCAGTTATCAGTGTTCCTTTTTCCCCCCGCAACATGTAGTGAATACTCTGTCTCTCATGTATTCCCAGACCAGCCCATGACATCAGCCTTGAAGAGTTTGATGATGAAGACCTCTCCGAAATCACAGACGACTGTGGGATTGGACTCAACTACGACTCTGATCCATATGAGAAGGTAAGGCTCTGTTTTTGTGTTGTTCCACTTCATGTTTTGCCCATTTGTGTGTCTGCTTTGTAAACACAGTGTGGATTGCATTAGATCTGCAGTCATGTAAAGCAGTCTTGCATGTTAAACACATCTTATGGATATGCTTCTGTTTGCTAAATATTATTTGTAATGATTCAGTAGACAAATGTGTCCATCTGTTGTTGCTCCTCTGCGGTTGCTATGAGTGACTACTTATCATAGCGGACTAATGACACTCTGAAGAGGATACCAGCAGAAACACGGCAAATGCAATGACATGAAAACTAGAAATATGAGAAACAAAGGTGGAGACTGACCAGGTTTTTTATTGCTGTTTAGTGTTGGGAACTTCCTATTTGCATATGGTTACCTTATGTAAGCACTTTCTGTAGCTTTGAGGGTTTTTATCTATAGGCTGCCTAGTTTAGCAGCAATGCAGTATGTAAAAGTATGCCTCAGATGTCAATATATTAATACCAGGGAGGAAAATGAGCAACATGCACAGAGTGAGTTGCTCTCTGTCATCATACAAATCACCATCATGCATCATACATACTGAATCCGAGTAGCCAGCTGGCATCCATTCACTGAACTCCTCACTATGATAGAAACTCTGAGCAGCACTTCCAATAAAGATCGTATTCGAGTGACTGTGTTATGAAGTATACGCAAATAATTGAGTCATTAGCTGTATCATCCCACATCTCTGACCGGCTTAGGCTTTAATTACACAATTTCTAAGGACTATTATCTTACACCACCCTCACTCCATTTCTCTCTGTCCATCCCGTGGAATGTAAATGTTTTATGCTGGTGGCATTGAGCCATGGCTGCAGCAGAGGGTGGGTGACCCAGTGCAGTTTGCTGCTATGCAGAGACAACCTCCTTTCCTCTCCTCCCTCCCTCCCAAGTGTCTTCCCTTCCCTCCCTATGCAGAGTGTTGCTTAGAGACGGAGCTCACATTCCCTCCTCACTCTCCGCCACCCCTCCACTCCTCTCCCCCCCTCACTTTCTCCCTTTACATTCTCCTTCCCCGTCTCTCGCTCTCCCTTCTCTGCCGAGGTGCCTGGGAATGAGGATTTAGCTCAGGGATGGTTGGTTCTGAGGGTTAAGCTCTTGGCATAAATCTGTGCTAGATATTTTCCTTCCTCCACTTTAATCCACCAACAAAACACATTATGGAGAGCAAGCAAAGCCCCTCTGTAACGGAGCTGTTTTTTTCACATAGCATGTAAGAAGACCTCTGGAAGAAGAGAGAATTCAGAATGTGGATTTATTTTTCTTACACCGGGGATGTCATACAGTAGTAAACCCTGCATCGTCCCACTCTCTCTCCCCCCTCCTCTCTCATGTGTTTAACCAGATACACATCAGCAGGAGCCCTGACTGCTCACTTCACAAACAAGAAAGCACAGGGCAGAGACAGTGTCGGTCCTTGTTACGTTACATCATTGCCCAGAGGAAGCAATGTTGCTGACATGGGATGGACAGGACACACACCCGGGTGCCCTCTGAGTGTGTGTGTGTGTGTGTGTGTGTGTGTGTGTGTGTGTGTGTGTGTGTGTGTGTGTGTGTGTGTTTTTACAAAAAA
>OMNN01008399.1:14100-25169 GCA_900302755.1 Chromis chromis
GTGTGTGTGTGTGTTTAAATAACAAAGAAAGAAAGACGAGACAGACAATTTCATGCACAGGGTACTTCACATGATATTGGATTTTGCTTGCATCAGTAGGGTGTGTGACACTTTGTCAGCTCATCATCATCATCAGCAGCAGCAGTAGTCTCTCCCTGCCGCACCACACTGTGCTGATGAGGCTTGTGGTTTTCATGTCAGTATGATTCAGTCATACTGGGCAGCAACGTCTTTGATGTTTAGAAAGAACAGCCAATCTAAACAGTGAGATTATCCCTCCAGCCCCAATCCCCGGCTCTGATTAATTCTAATTCGTTATGGGGTTCAGGTCTTAATCTGCATAACCCTTTAGATTAGTACTTTGTGACAGGGGCACACATATACATGTGAACGAAACAAACAGACACACATGATGTATGAAAGTAGCTTATTCGGTCATGTGGTTCTGAAGGCAGGCAATTAAAGATCAGTGTCTGATTTCTCCGGAGGAAATGGTGATCAAATGTCAAAAGGATGCACTTCTGCCCCAGGCTCTCTGTCTATACTACATGTCACAAGGGGTTAGTTTCTACTGTATGTTTTCAAGCTTCTGATGAGTTTCTTTCCCTGATCTTTAATGTTTTTTTAACACAATATATCAACATAACAAGCAGACAGACCGCAGTATAAGGTACCTCTCCCCTTTTTTTGTCTCACACACACATACAGCTTCCTGATCCTTCACTTCCTGTATCTCTAATAGCCACGTCTGTCTCTCCAGAGCCCCGATTGAACGGCAGGAGCGCATGCATAATTCAGTATATGACAGAGCAATGGTATCTGTGTCTCAGCTGTGGTGCTACTCCGAGTTTGAAATGTGGAAATTTACAGATACACTGATGGATGGAGGCCATCGCTCACTAGGTGGTGTCTGGGAGGCTAATGGGAGGCTAATCGACATCTGTCATACATGCCAGCATAAAACTCAGATTATGGAGTGCGTTTTGTAAAGGGGCTTTGCGCAGGCAGATGTTCACTCACACACGGAGACAATTTACAATTTAACTCGATAAATAGGAACATGAACAAAAAAATATAGATGTTGTCTTCTATTCTTTGATAGTTGTCCCTACATATATGAGATTAATAGCTTTTTATATGCTAAACGTACATATGGAAGCCACTGAGCGCCATGAATTTATGCACTGAATTAATGATCAGAAAAGGTCTGCACATCTGCAGTAATTGTTCAGCATTGCATTTACAGTCAATAAGCTGTTGTGTATCAGTCTCTCCCCCCAAGGTGCTTGGCATTTTCACCACACCCTTCCTGTTTTCTGTTCACCCTCCTCCGTTTAGGTCTTAAAAGATCACTTAATTGTCAGCATCCACTTTTCTTCTCTGTGATTTATGAGTCCCTGGCGTCCTCTTCATTTGCAAAGTGCCAGTGTTTGCTTTAGGTTCATGTCCTCAGTTTCTCTACTGGTTTTCTGTCAGCTGGTCAGCCCAGTAGGCAAGAACAACCTAAAGCCTCTTTTTCTTCCAACTGGTGGGGAATTAGCCATGCTGAACATGCCTGTGGTCCCCTAATTAGAGATCAAAAAGCTGCTCTGCCTTCAACCGTTTTTGTTACAGTAATATCTCTTTGCCACTAAAGAGCAGAAATAAATGTATATATGTCAGCTATTTAAAGAAATGTGTGTTGATGACAGCAGTACAGTCTGTACGGGTTTGAAAGTGTCTATATAGTGTGTATATATCAGGAAAAGCATTTTGACCTCTGAGTAATTTGATTTACATCAAATGCATTTGCGATGCTTGTGAGTACACAAAGGACTTAAATTCATTCACAATGCCTCCCCCGTGAGCAGGAGAGCACACTCGCCTCAGTCTGTTGGGTGACAGAAGAGGGACAGTCACAGCATTGGATGAGATGTCCTTGGGAACTGGAGACCACGGGGATCGATTCCTGCAGACGCACAACTCTTATTTATAGTTTTTTTTTCTTTAAACCTACCTGCCTGTCTGTCAGGTGGCCTTGCTAAAGGATGTTTCCTGACAGTGCAGATTATTCTCCCTGGCAGATGTGGCATTTTCACAGTTCACTGATGGATCTGTGGATTTTTACACTGTCAGGGAGTTATAGGTCACGTATCCCTAGTGATGGATGATAATGGGTCAGTGTAAGAAAGCAGCTTCGTGAATCTTAGCGGTAGCTTGTGAACTGTAAATGCAGATAATGCTTGAAGGTTTTCTTCGCGTTAGGAACAAACGTTTTATCACATCTTCACAGCTAAATCATCAAAAAATAGATATGTTAATTCGATTTAAGCATGCATATTCATGTGTGCTCTCTGGGCAATAGATTGAGTGTTGCTGTGGCATAAAGTGGATGCGGCAGGCGTCAGCAGAATTGTGTGTGGTGGATGGGTGAGAGAGTGAGCTTTGATTCCTCCATTAAACAGGCTGCACTGAGAGGCAGAGAAAGTGCTGCGCTGTTCAAAAAGAAAAACCAGACAAATCAATCCCGGGAATTGCACTGTCAAATTCTAAGTAAGGAAGTTATGATCGGAAAAATAAACCATTTATGTTTGTGGTAGTGACCATGCATTTTATTCATATTAGCATGAGCGATGCCATGTCATGTTTGTTTACTCTTTCTAGAGCCTCGGTCGGGATGAATATAGATGTGAGACTTTAAGTACGGTTGGTTCAAATTTGTCATAAAGTGCAGAAAAATGAAACAGATATTCACACATCAAAGGTGTTTAAGAATTTGTGCCTTGTTGCAGATATTCCAATAGTTAAATGTGTGTCATTAACCTACTTTACAGACCTCGCTGTGTCGATACACCCTGAATCTGGCAAACATACTACACAACAACACACGCACGTTCATGAAGGTGTGGTCTATTAAACCTCAAAATCGTTTAATGCTATGCTTTCCGGTAAACCAGTTGAAACCTGAGAGATGTCTGATTGATCCACTTTCAGTTCATCGCATTCCACCCTTGTTTGTTACTCTATCTCCCTCTGTTTTCTTCTCTGAGCAGTCCATCCCCTGGACTACTCTGTTATTCTAGTCTCTGCAACATTTTTGCAATGTGACTTTGTTTTTAGTGACTTAATTGCTTTTCACCTTTTCAACTTTATCTTTTTAACAATGCTGATGCTGAGTAGGGCAGAGGTGATCCTTGTTTAAGCTGCTGATTACAGAAAGATTGGATGCAACACATATTTACGTAACTTATGAATACGCCTGTCACAGTTATTACGTAATATGAGCCGTCTGCTGTTATTTTTCATAATCGTGAGAACCATTTCCATTCAACTATATAAACAGTTGGATGAAACTAACACAAATTTCATATTTGAATCACTATTTTCCATCATTTGTGCCCCCTTTTCCTGCTATGGTTTAATGACCCTAACTATTTATCATTAACATTAATGTCATGGATTTGAAACCAAAGTGTAAATGCAGTACGCAAATGACCTTCTTTTCTGACTTAGAGAAGAGTTAAACATCTTATTTTGGTGCCAGTTGGGCACCAAAAGTTTTGAGCTGTTCAACTTTTGACAAATTCTCAACCCCTGAGTTAATCTACAGTCTAGTCAGGTGTGGCTTTAAAGGACAATGATCAGATAGTGTGACAAGACACTCCTTTGACCAGTCACTGTAAAATACCACTTTAAAATGCAGCTTATCTCAAATGACACGATTCCACAGCTGACAAAGAAAGAAAGAAAGACAAGAATGGTCTTGAATGTGCACAACTCCACTATTTGTGATCTAAGAAGTTGTTTCAAACAGGATGGTACAACATGACACATGATACTTTGGATAGACGTGTCCAAAAACGTGATCCTGTCCCCCAAAATGTCGCCAAGCCCTTCAGGACGAGTGGAATAACAATCCACAAGCACCATCAACAACCTCATTAACTATATGCATCGCAGATGTGTGACAAATTACCTACTTGTGATTTCTGGTCTATGACCCCGCTCTCCATCTGCCCATTATCATTTCCAGCATAGTGCGTACTTGGTGGTTTAATGACGTCCATTCTGTTGTCAAGATGCCATGTGTTGGAACAATAAATACTTATTTCCCTATGTGAAAAAGAATGGATATAATTTAATGAAATATCACATGCTGGGTTTATATTTTTACTCAGTAGTTGCAAAGCCAAGCAAAACAGCGGTATTGGTTTTAATTAAATTTAATTAAATTTGCATCAAAATGTAGATGTCAAAGGCTCTAAAAAATACCACGAATCTAAAGCTAAGCGGCATAAAATGAACAGAAAAGTTCCTAATCTTAATTATTTCTATAACAATTAATTGTCAACTAAAATTTCATGATCGTGACAGCCCTACTTATGATATTCTAATGGCAAAAAACAAGCCTAACACCACCTTGGTTAAAGATTTGGGACTTGTCGGTGCTCCGCTAGGGTTTATAAATACAAATAAATTTTAAGCTGTGCAACTCAGCTCAACTCAATTATGACTAGACTATGGTGGGAAGGCCTGGAGAACAGACTTACAAAGATATATTAAATATCTTTAATTTGTCACTATCCATAGTTCTCCTTGGGGACTGATTTAAGCTTAAATGTAAGTAAGTATCTTTTAAGTTGCCATGACAGCTGCTAAAAAATGTATAATGCCAAACAGGATAACTGAGCTCACTGTGTGTGCCTTGTAAAATTAACCTAAAAGCTACTCCCCAAATCATTTAGATACAACAAAGACATAACAAACTTAGAATAACTTATTGAAGAGTTGAGTTGCAGACTGTCCTCCCCTATACACATTCTGGTCTTTTATGTGTTTATTTATTGGTGTGTTATGCATTTATTTTAAGTTTTGCTCACCCTCTACTCCCTTTGTAAGCTCCTGTTAGTATCATTACATTGTTTTTTATTCCATTACATCTTTATTTATAAGCAAACCTATATCCGCTATATAACCGCTACCTGTAAGACAGTTTGTCTTTGTAAACTAAATGCAAAACTCAATGAACATAATATTACAAAACACTGCTGATGCTGACAGCTACACTTAGCTTCTCTGTCTTGTGTATACACACATGCATAAGTGTGTTCATAGGTGCACAAACACACACATAGAAGACCCGAGGCTACAGAAAAAGCATATCAGCAAAATGTACTGTAAACTTTGTGGCCGCTGCCATGCTTTGATGTTTGCATGTATGCGTTTCTCTGTGTGTTTTACAAATGCCCTCTGTGTAATCAAAGAACATTATGCTGCAATGCTGTTCATCTGTGCTCTCCTACTTTTATTCATCTCCCAGACAGGCTTGTTCTCTTGCATGTTTCCTCTCTGTTGCCAGAACAGACGATGCTTTAATTAGTGCAGCTATTACCTGAACTATGCTGATTGTGTGTGAAAATGTACCTCGTTATTTACTTTATCCTGTGTCCACATAAGTAGCTCTTTCTCTCTCCTCTCATCTCAGGACTCCCTCATTCTGGAGAAGAACGACATGCACCACCCGGTCTGCTCCTTCCAGGACGACTTCCAGGAGTTTGAGATGATCGACGATGAAGATGAGGATGAGGACGAGGACGAGGAAGAGGATGAAGAGGTTGATCCCGATGCGCCGCCGTCTCCCTCGGCCTCCCCTCCTCCCTCTCCGACTCTCGGCACTCTGAAGAGCCGACCCACCACACTGAACCTCACCACTGCTGTGTCGCAGGCAAGCAGACTGAAGCTCCAGTCCTAAACACACAGCAAACATTCTGTTATCTATAGACAGTCACATAAAAACTTGACCTTTTCTCTGTTCTCATTAGGATTCGCTGAACAACAACAGCAGTCTATCCCCAAAGAAAGGAAGCTGGCAGGACTCTTTACGCAACCCAGCTTCACAGGGTGAGAACATGAGTTATCCATAAAAAAGTAGACTAACTAATATTTTCAACGTTCTGTGTTATGTCTATGAAATTGTGAAGAACCTGTCAGATTAGGTTTAACTGTATTAAAGGTTCTTCTCTGAAAATCTGAAGGCGTTTCATTTGTGAAGTAACTGCCCCTCATGAGTAGTTTTATTGTTTTTTTATTGTTATATTTACCTTCAGCTACTATAAACTACATGCATTGCAAACAATTTGAAAATAATTATCTACTGTACCTCTAGGCCGTCTGTCTCCAACCCACTCATGTCTGGAGGATGGAAGCCATGTGACGGGCCAATGCCCAGCATCTCCAGTCTCCCAGGCCCCAGTGACTCAGAGCAAAGGTACTCCCCCAAAACAGGCAGGGGAGGGCGGGAACCCCCAGTCTCCTCATAGGCCCCTCCTCTGCGACATGGAGGGCAACAGGCGGGAGAGGCCCGAATACGGTAACAAGAAGGCCGACCCAGCAAGCTTAGAGCTCATCCCATTGACATCAGTGTTACGTAGTGCTGTGATGTGAAATCATGTGACGTGAATTTGACTTCAGTGATACGTAAGTTCAGCAAAATACTGCCATACAAACCAATTTGCACTAGTCTACTACCTAAGAAATCAAATTAGTAAGTTTTTAACAAGGAGGAGTTTGCTGAACTTGCTCATCCTACATCCTGTTTTCCGCCTATGAACTAGTAAATAACTTAAATCACTTTACGAACCATGCTTTCTTTTCATCTTCTCTCATTAATTGTTGATGTAGCCTCGACTTCTCTGACCTGTCTCTTTTTTCTGTTCTCGTAATCATCTACTTCATAATCATCCGTGCCATGCTGAACTATCAGTCTCTTATACCTGTTCTTGTTTTTTCCTCTTTTTTGTATCTTCACAGGCTCATTTGGTCAACACAAGTCCCACCCATGCACTGGTGATGTGACTGAGTCAAAGACAGACCCTTCAATCCAGCCAACCAGAGTGCCCTCCGTAGACGAGCACTCCCAGTGTTCGGACACGGAGGTGGACCATGACCTCAACAGCGACCACAACCACAAACACTCGAACAGGCGTGCAACAGACACCTACACAATCACCAGCGAGTCAGGTATGGAACCTGAGAATGACCTCGACCCTGACGGAACCAGTCGCTGCCTGTCATCCACTGCACCCATGGGAGGTAATGATGGCGCTGACACGCCCTTGTCTGATGAGGAGCTGGACAAGGACTTTGAAGTGGAGTTCATGTGTAAGGAGACCTACGATATGGTGTGTAAGGAGAATCGTTCGTCATATGTGGAATTCCCCTCCATTGAACCCTCCGAGCCTGCATCCTTCTCCAGCTATCTGTCATCCAGCCGCTCAGAAGCCCTCGACCGGTCCAACAGTTCAGACACCCAAGCGACTTCAGCCATGGAGGCAGCAGCTAATGACTCCACCTCTCCTTCCTCAGACCCAGGAATAGCAGACATGAACCAGCGGGGTTATGTGACTTCAGACCAGGACAAGGACCTCAGCTCTCCGGGCTCTGACTCTGACATTGAAGGTGAACTGGAGGCAGCATTTGCTTGTGGAGGTCCTGTTGCCTGCAACATGATTTCATCTATTTCAGAGACAGAGCTGGACCTGACTAGTGATGAGAGTAGCAGCGGGCGCTCATCTCACCTCACCAACTCCATTGAGGAGGCCAGTTCACCTACATCAGACCAGGAGCTGGACCCGGACACAGAGTTAGAACAGGACAGTGGAATAGTTGGACTGAAAGCATCTCTACTTCTGGGTCAGCCGGATCCAATCAAAGAAGGCTCTCCTCTACCCTCTCCTTCCCCTCTACCCTCACCCACTATCGCTACACCCTCCCCTATTGACTCACCCATCTTACCACCTGAGTCCTACGATGATGGCCAAGCTCTGATGGGGCTGCAGAATGTGGATGATGAGCTGTCCTGCGAGCACCAGGCTGACCCAGATGAGACTTTGCCTCCAGCTCAGTGCTGTGAGGACAGTCTTTCTAGACAGATGGTTCTCCAGATAGAACCAGACCACAGCCTGGAGAGCTTCAAACGCTCCTTTTACCTGCCAGTGGGACCCAGGCTAATGCCAAATGCAGATGAATATGACGGAACAAGTGAGGGAGACTCTGAGTCGGAAAGTGAAGATGATCTGAGCGAGAATTCAGATTCACCTTGGCTGCTCAGCAACTTAGTCAACAGGATGATCTCAGAGGGCTCATATCCAATCAGCTGTCCGGAGGACTGTTTCAAGAGGAAGGTGTCTGTGTCTGATACCATCTCACCATCGTCAGACATTGGAGATGGAGATGGTTTCAATGATGAGGACCAGGAGAGGAAAGCAGTGATGGAGGGATCAGAGGAAGAAGAGAAGGAAGATGAAGCATACAGGATGGAGACAGGAATGAGGAGTAGGAATGTGGAGTCTTCAAAAGAAGGAGCAGTGATAAATTCCCATCTTTATATTAACAACCCCACTGGTGACACCATAACTCCGCTGATTTTAGAGCGCTGTGCAAACAACGAGAGGGGAACCACAGATTTCAACTCCTGGAATGCCACTAAAGACTGTGACAAGAACTTCACAGAGAAACCATCAAAGAATTCGAGGAGACAGGAGGAAGACGAAGAGCCCAATAATGACCTGATGATGCTGGAGGGAAGGAAGGATCTGGACTCACCCAGCCTTACAGAGAGCGTGGTCAGCGACAAGGATGAAGGACGAGAAACCGAGCCCAGGCCAACGAGTCGTTCCTCAGCATCTCTTGAGCGCATCACCGAGGTTAAACACAGCCTGACACTTGATATACCCACCGCTCAGACCAACCGCTGCTTTAGCCTAACCTACTCCACAGATAACGATGAAGAGGAGGACGACGGGGACTCTTACCCATTCATGGGTGGCCTGAGAAAGCAGTCCTTTAGGGGTAGTGACTTAGAGCTTGACAGTTCACCACCCATTGATTCCAGTGTGCAAGATCATCCTTTAACTGAGCATGACCTCCCACTGTGTGAGAAAGACCTGGTTCTGAGGCAGCCAAATGAAGATGATGGACTGGCCTATGACTCCATGAAGTACACGCTAGTGGTGGATGAAAATACAACACTGGAACTAGTCAGCCTCAGAAGGTACACTGACAATATGTTTGGAAGCTATGAAAAGTATGATACTAATAATACAAGAATTATATAAATTTCTTCCAGCTGTTAAGTATACATCACATTGTATTCTGTGTCCCTTCTATTAACCCTCTGAACCCCCAACAGTTTCTGGGTAATTCTTTGCTCCAGTCACATATTTACTCACTGTGGGCTCATTTTTCACTGCAATATAAAGTACTGTATCTCTATGGAAACAGCACAACCATGACTAGAAGTAGAGAGAACTCAAAAATTTATTTTTTGTAGAATAACAAAGTTATAATGCCATAAATCATAAATAGGAAAAACAAAACTAAATTTCTTTGATTATTGATTTCACAGACACTGAAAAAAAATCTGTAATCACCATGTAGGTTCAAAATCAGGTTCTGCCAGGTGGTACCACTACTGTAAATAAAATGCAGATTCTAGATGCTATAGGTGTTTTACATTTAATCTGTTCTGTGTAAACACAGCGTGCCCTTTTCAGTCAAACAGTTTGAATTTCTTACCATGTGACTGTTGGTCGAAGTTTAAATCCTAATGGTTATTTAGTTGTGTAGAGGAGTGCATAATTTTCTTTACAGAATCTGGTTAGTGTAGATGGCTTAATTTTGGCAAATTTTCAAATGAGACATGTCAAATAAAGGGATTTTGAAGAAATATCAAAATTTTAAGCTTAGATTTTGTAAATATTCCAGATGGAACTGGATGTCACACGAGTAGGAAAACCAGATGATTCTTTCTGTTTTTACAGTTTCTGATTCTGATAAATGGTGTAATTTTGAATTTACAAACAGATGGATTTGGGACTTTAGAGAGTTCATTAATCAAGTATTCTTATATAACGAGCCTTAAACTGAAATTTGAAACTGTCTCTATCTCTCAGATGCACCTCCGTTCTGAGTGATGACAGTGAGCTTTCGACTCTGTGTGACGAGGAACCTCTGGGGACAGGTGAGGTGGGCTACGGTCGTGATGATGAGGATGTGAGGCCAGAACTCCTCAGCTCTTCTGAAGACTCCTCTCCTGAGGCCGACCTCCCATTCTCCAAGAAGTTCCTCAATGTGTTTGTCAACAGCACCTCCCGATCCTCCAGTACGTCACACACATGGCTATTCTGTTAGACATTTTGGGAAGGTTTCTTGCTAACAGTTCAATAAGTATGAAACTGTTAGCTTAGCATAAGGATGAGAAGCAGGAGGAAACAGATAGCGGTAGCATCATTGCTAAAATTATCCAATCCAAGTCCTCAGAATGAATATACTGCCTTAAGGTTTAACCCATCACTGTCAACATGATGCATTAACATATGAGCTAAATACGGCAGGGCGCCCACACACGGCCTATGGGAGGGCTCTGGTTCCCAGTGCATCATCAATCAGTGCTCTGGCTTCAAGATTCATATCTCTAATGAAGGGTGATTTGCATAATGAAAGGCTCATTATAAAGGCTTTCATTTCCATTTCGTTTTTAACATATCCAGTTAGCGCTTCATTTACAATTCCTCACAGCAGGTTTACACGAGAAATGTCCCGCGGCAAATAACAGGTTAGGGAAAGTAGTTCAAAGTGATTAAAAAAGTAATTCAGTGTACTTTGTTTTGGATGTTTATTACTCTATTTTTAAAGTACTTTGTAAGGTATAGCGGTAATGTAACATACACCGATCAGGCATAACATTATGACCACCTGCCTAATATTGTGTTGGTCCCCTTATGTGATCAAAAATGCTCTGAACCATTGGGCATGGACAAGAGGACCTCTCAGGGTGTCCTATGGGGTCTGGCACCAGGACATTGGCAGTGGATCCTTTGGGTACTCTGGCTTGTGCAGTGGGGCCTCTGTCAATCAAACTTGTTCCACTGCATCCTGTTGATGCTTGATCAGAATGGGCGCTAGGAAGTTTGGAGGTCAAATCAACATCCTGGGCCATTGTCATGTTCCTCAAGATGTTCCTGATTGTTTGATGTTTTTGCCATGTGGTGGGGTGCATTTTCCTGCGGGGGTAGACCAGTGACATTTGG
>OMNN01008400.1:3618-27550 GCA_900302755.1 Chromis chromis
TTTTATATGCTGTGTGATGAACTGTGTGAGATTAGATGGTCTACGATACATCAGGTTACAAATGCTTTAAAGAGGGAGATCTTTTGTCAAATTGAAATGCCTCTATATGTCTTTTCAACGATATTTCAAAAGTATGTATTATAAACTCTTAAAAAATGCTAAATAGGAGGGACAAATAATGTGTTTCATCTGGAGGATTTTTCTTTCAGATAACTTACAATAATTCTGTAAGCTGTACTAGCAGCTTGGCTTATGGGAGGCAATGTTAGTGGTCAGAAACGTTCACTACGTGAAATGTCTTGACAGTTATTGGATGGACTACCATGACATCCGACATCAGCAGAATCCTTTATCTCTCCATCTATCAATCATCAGGTCCAAACTGTAATTTGTCTGATCCTGTATTTTATGATCAAATACACGCAGAAACTAAAGATGTTTCCATCAATTCCAGCTCTACTTTGTGTTTCGTGATAATTAAAATATTTAAGCCTGTTTACACACTAAACTATCCTGACTGTTAGCATGCACGCATTAGCATTTTGCTGAATTACTAATTACTGTGTCACAAAGCAGCCAGCATTCTTGACTTTGTTGACATACCTTTTTAATGAAACCGCAACATACTGTAGGCCTAGTTCTTTATTTCTATAATTTTACTCCTACACCTGTTTACACTCAACGCTGCCACCTCAAACTCTGACTGTTTAACAGCAAAGTCAATGTTAACCTGAGAACAACTGCATCACACTGCACCGTCCTGCAAACTCCTGCATTTTTCCAATGCTGACCAAACGCATTAAACATGTCAGATATATTAAAAAGTGTGGGAATAATACGTGTCCAGCCTGCTGGTAGTGGCACTGAAACACACTTGTCTGAGTTAAATGATGCCATACAGCGACTTATGAAGATCCATTTAGAGAATCACAAACTTCTACAACTCCTCAGTGTAGGTTCAGTCCCACAGTGCATAACACACGAGAAATCATGTTTTTATTCCTGGCAAGTGAATTAAAATAGGAGGTTAGCTGCAGTGCAAGGCTGGCTATCACCGCCTCAATCTAAATAGCGATGAGCAGGCAAGCCTGGATATTCTCACAGCCTCATGAGACGTTCCCCCATGTGGGCTGACCACACTGCAGCTGAGAGAAAGACACACATACACTGTTCCATACAAGTAATAACCAGCATCTCTGCTTCTATGCAAAAAAGGGAAGGAGAGCAGCAGATTCGTTATTTAACTGACTTTTGAGAGCTGGGGCACAGCAGAGGGACAGAAAGAGCATCGGTGCATGGATGTGCGCGTGACAGAAAAGAAATGAACGCGTCTGAGTGTGTGGTTGTGTGCGTACACATGTATCTGTGCATGTGCTTAAGTGTGCGTCCATCCCCATTTGCATTTGTGTGTGCTCGGCCATGTGCATATGTATGTGTGGCACAGTGGACCAGAACAGAGCTCTGACAGTAGCAGGACTGCTGCTCGCTGATGCTTGCCTGGAGGAGCTGACAGCAGCCCGGCCTGTCAATCACCGAGCATGCCCACTAGCCCCCTATTCATATCATCCTATCTTGTTAACTCTAAATCTGGCTGGGTACTGTTTATATACTCCGTGTGTGTGTGTGTGAGCAGGCTGGTGCATCCTCCTCTCTGATGTGCTGCTGTGTTATGGTCTTTGCTGCATGGACCGTTTCAGACAGAGATCAATCAAGACAAAGTGATGAAAAACCGGTACAGGAATTGCTAAGAAACATGTCATGCTGTGAGAGTTAATCCGATCTTGTAGAAACATGTGCAAGCTGCTGCAGATTTAAGGCATGGATGTCAGAGTTAAAGTATTCAACAGATTCAAACACGATTAAGTGTTACAATCAAAGCAGCTCGCACGCAGGTTATAGACATTTTGGATGTCTAAAAAGAGACAGATTTAGTAACACTGACTATATTTTTATCACTAAAGTGGTCCACGGTATCTATGACAGGCCAAGCATCGCTGCCAATGGGAGAAAGACAGCAAGAGCTCTTGTAGTCAAAGGTAATTATCTCCCCTTGTCACCCACAATGGACGCCTGCTAATGAGAGCTGGACTCGTGATTGGTCGCCCGCGGCTCTGTGGAGACGCTCGACTCTTTTGGTTTTGACAATAGAGCCTCGGTGCACTGCAGAGACAGTACAACTGGACAAGTCATTCATCTGTGCAAATGCCAGCCAAAATGTGACCACCGCCGCGCACAAGATCCATTAGGCTCTTAATTATCAGGGGATACAGGGTGGAGTGTTTGTGTGTGTGTGTGTGTGTGTGTGTGTGTATGTGTGTGTGCGCGCGTGTGTGTAAAGAGAGAGAGAGAATCAATATAAGATTGAATGCATGTGTCTGTGTATTTTAGAACACTTTCACTAGAGGTCATATTGGGGAAAGAAAAGGAAGAAACGAACATAAGTGGAACACTATCAAGTCAAAGTGCAGAATCATTTCATATTCCCAATCTGATCAATACGTTAAAGTGGCCACAATCAAACTGCAATTGTGCCCTCATGCACCACGCCAACAAAATCAGTGGAAACACACACACTTCTACAGTTCAGGTCAACATTCACTCTTGTGGGTAGATGTCGACCTTAAGGCTTAAAATGAAACTCAAATGAATTCTGTCACCACTGTGATTCAAATTCAGTGATCACAAAAAAGAAGTGTGTAGCAGAGCAGCAGTAACTAGTGTCTGCAGAAGATTCTAGTGAAATTCATGAGTTTGTCTTACTTTAAATCAGTATATATTTAAAGATTTAAACTAACCAATTAGTTCAAATGAAGAAAGCTCAAGAAAAAAGCAAAGACACATTTTGTTTGTAGATCTGCCTGCTCCTCTTAGATTGGCCAGTTATTAATCTAAAGTTGTTTTTTTTTAACGATCAATAACCAGCCTATAATGCCATACAATTAAGTCTTCACAAATTATACATCTGCCACACACTTGCTAATACCCTTCAAACTACAACTGAACTTCATTGTTTGTGTAGTTACCTCTCTGAGCCTTTGTAAATGGGAGTGGTGTCTCCAAATCCAGCAAATGATCCACAGCAGCAGGACTCCAAAGGCTGAACAAGCTGGCTGAGTTTAAGATTCATGAAACGTATGATCTGTATGCTTTGTTAAACATCCATATGACAAAAGATGTTACCTTTGCAATACAGTCCAAGCCCAGAAATAAAATAAAACACTCCCCAAACCACCAATAACTCACCACAAATTGCTTTAACCTTTGCAGGACACAAGACTGTGACTTCAGCTCTGTGTATTTATGAGCTTTGGAGTGTTTCCCAGAGAGACTGTGAAGACATTACCATTGTTTCTTTGGAGAGACTTTCATCATCTCACACACGTTGGCGTTTTTTGTTGGGAAATGATGATATGTTGTCCTTTATCATCTTTTTGCATTTCCTGCTCCACCTGAAACATACAAACATACCAAACTTAGGGTGACATTCTGCAGACTGAACACTAAAAGGATTTTTGTTGTAAAACTGAAACTACACAGACGGGGTTTGTAGTGTATCGTGTTGAAATTTCTTAATCCATGGAGAGCTTGGTGTGACAGTAGAAGTTAGAGGCTTCTGGGGCTTATAGCATGTGAAAAACTATCACTTAAAATGCTATAGACAATATTTTTCTTAATATCTGTGAAAATGTGCAAGTTTACATCTATTACAGTTAATTCACCTCATGAGATTACAGTGTAGCCATCAGATTTCATTAATATTTTTTTTAAAACACCACATTCTACATTTTCATTTATTTGTTAAAGATAAATAAAAGCAAGCAAAGTACTGAGAAAATTGACAAAATTGCAAATTTGGCAAGCAACAAATGTTTTCCAGCACTTTGTTAATAAACAGAACTGTGACAGATGATGAAGCTAACATTTCTGAAGTGTTTTTAAAACAGAAGAACATCAGCCAGGCTCAGAAGTACTTCAGGAGCCTGACAGAGGAGCAGCAGGAAGTCCCTGACTCCTAACTGCTCAGCCTCCATAGGAGGTTGTAGCTCCAAAAGTCCTGCAGGGCTTCTGGTTGCCTCCTCCAAGCATCTCCTTCAGCATACAAGAGCAAGAGCTCCGTCAGATCACCTCCTCTTGCTCCATCAGAGATGTCATGGTCCTGATTATCCAGCTCCACTACCACCAGTGCTGATCCTTTTGGCATTACTACCCAGAATTGCTTGAACCACAGCTTGATAGAAACAACAGAGGAGCCAGCTCCAAGCCCAGAACCAGACTCTGTTGTGGTTTCATCTCCCCCACCTCCTGCTGATCCTCCTGTCATCAGTACTGTACAGGGTGACTTCATTTATTCAACCTCTGGCTATCATTGCCATCCACAAGCAAGGGAACAGCGGAGAGGAAAACCAATTCTGCTCTCCATTGTTTTCCTCTGACCCCCTCTGCTGAAACTTCTGCCAGCACTGGTCTGGATGATCATCCAGCGCTCAGCCAGGATTCTGACTCTGCTGTCATTTGCCCACCACCTGCTCCTCTGACCCCCTCTGCTGATCCTTTTGCCAACATTGCCAGCAGCCAAAGCTCAGTCCAGAACCAGACTCGCTCTACTGAGGTTTCCACTCCTCCACCTCCTGTGAGTCCTGCTGATGAGTGTCCTGTCATCACTGCAGTGCAGGATGAGCTGATCATCACAGAGCAGCAGGTTGAGGTGGACGAATTCTTCAACACCACAATAGGTAGGAATTATTATTTACACTTACTTGTGTTTGAGCCACCAGGTCCATTCACACTGTGGTTAACTGGTACTGCTTTGTTGACTTCTGGCACTTCCTGACCTCCTTTGCTTTTTCAGAGGTTAAGTAGATATCATTATGTATTTATTTATTTAATTATATTTGGATTTTGCAGTTTCAGTTGGCTGCACATAAAATAAATACACAAGTAAAAACAAAAACGAAAGTAAAACAAAAACCAGCTTTTGCTTTACTTATTGTGAAATAATAAAACTCTAACACTCAGACCTAATACCGGAATTATGTCTTGCATATGCTATCTTGTCGCTGCAGCCAAAGAACTACCGTTCCCATAATCCCTTGCTCTAAAAGAACACTAACCGGATGTTGATAATTTGTTGTACGGCAATGGTGCGGCTTTTAAAGTCTTCACGTAGCTTCAGATTTCACTTATTTTCGACTCTCCTTTCCCCTCTTTTGAGCAAAACTGTTAAAGATGTACATGTCATTGCTTATTTTTTTCTTTTTTGTCGGAGTTTTTGAAAAAGTTAAGCGACAGTGAGTTGGTTAGTGTGGCGGTAATGCAATTTAAAAGGCGAGAGAAGCAGTTTTGCGGAAGTCATCGCCTTTATCCTCCATTAATGACACAAGCTTTGCCGACGTGCACCTTGTTTTCTAAACATAACGTCTCTAAAGCTTAATAACGTACAAAACCTTGATATTTACTAACTATTTTACAGAGTATATAGTTTATTGTGATGTGCGCTCAAGAAGTGCTTACAGTATCCGACTGCTCCTGAAGGCACCACAAGGTAAAAGAAAAGAATGTGGTTCGGTGTTGAAATATCCTGATAAAACTCAAAGTAAGAAGAGGATTTCTCCTCATGAATGGATATATCGATCTACGTTTACCGTAAATTCAAAATATGTTTCGTCCTGTTTGATTGATCGGTTTTGCAAAGCTGCCATACGGAAGCTAACAGTTAATGTTTTGACAGCTCAGCTTGTCTGTTGGCTAGCTAGCCAGTGCTGGCTACCTAACACCAGCTATTTACCATTAGCTGACACTAACAACATTAGCTGGGGTGAGAGCTCACCATTTTGGGTCATTTTACTTCCCTAATTGTCATTTTAGTGTTTTGGCTAAGCTAAGGTATTAAGACGGACAGTTTATTCGTGGGAGCTAGCTTAACATGTTAATATAATTCAACTTAAAGGGAATTTGATCAAGCCTTTTAAGTTAGCCAAGGTTCTAGGTATTTAGCTAACTTCAATTGAACAATTAAGCGTCGGAGAGTTTTACAAGACAGACAGACAGACAGACAAGACAGAGCATTAATTCGAAACAGAATAGCTATCTCTCTTTCTTTTTTCTTTTACTTTAAGCTTACTAAGCCAAAAGAGACACGCGGTGTCTTTGCCATATGTTGGTTAGAGTTCATGTTTTAGCCTCATTTCAGTGCTTGTAGTAACATGGTGGTATGCGGAGGCTTTGTTAGCATTTGTAAACATTGATAGCGTTAATGTAATTGTTCTCTATTGTTGGCCTCGTTTTAAAAGGACATATTAATTAATGTGCTTTAATTAAGTTTGAGTACTGCTGATGGAACTTTCCTTTTATTTACATTTAGATAACAGGTTTTCCCTACAGATTTTGTAAATGTACACTGTTTACTGCAGCCTACAGCTGTGTAGCAGCTCAGTTTGAAGAGGGAATCTTCACAAATGTAAATGAGCTGATACTAAGAACCTGTATAGCAGGGGTGTCAGGCACCAGACCTTGGGGTTTCTGGTAGTCTGTAGGTTTTTGTTTCTCCCAGTCACTGAGCGACTCTAGGGTTGAGTGTACCAGACACTAATGACTGTCTGAGGGCAACAAATCCTTCAGTGAGGACTTCGAAAAAATACCTAGGCAAGGGTATGTTGATGATTTAGGGTGTTAACAAGGGTTTTGACTTATCCTGTTTGTATTATGATTTGATGAAAGTGCTGTCATGTTCTGCTAACCATAAGTTACTGTTTGCATGTTATTATTAGGAAGACTAGTCATTAACAACAGTGTGCATCAATCCCAGCTGTGGTACAAGGCTACCTTTTGTTGATACAGTAGTTATTGCACATGTACAGAGGCTATGCCACTGACTCACATCAATGCTGGATTTGTTTGCTAAATATGCATTCCAGTATTCCAGCTATAACGACACTATCATGTCCCAACTTTAAAAACTTTAAAAGATACACTTCTCAATCGTAAGCATTACCGTCAAAATTTTCCCTTCAACTGCTCAAAACTGGTGAGAAACTTTCTTTTTAGATATGAATGTATTTCTGTATTTTGCAAATTTCATTTACGTTTAGCCAAACATTTAGTTGCCCCACATTCTTTCCCTTAACTTTATTGTCATTAGTGGGACTAAGTTTTCAAAATGATGTAGTTTGTGACAGGACGAGGCAGGAGTCATACTCTGTGGTGTCTCATACTTGCTGTCCTGATATTCTTACTCTTGTATGTGTTTGTCTCTGCCTAACCCACAGGTCTTGCATGCAGCCAGGCTTTTAGCCTGCGCTTTGTACATCCCCAGCCACTGAGAGAATGCACTACCAGTAGGTGGAGGCTCTTCCTCCCTCTAGCCTCCGTTTCTCCCCACTGCCCCCATCAGTCCCAGAGTTCCCTATGTTAACCCTCTTGAGCATGTTTTACTATATCTGTCTGCGGCGGCGCTCCAGGAGTGGGACTCGAGGCGAGGCTCTGACCAGTCGGCGGGCTGTGGAGTCTGGCCAGCGTGCGGTCTTGCCAGTGAGTGTGGAGGTGGAGCAGTATGCCAAGGAGGTTCTGGACTTCAGCTCCCACTATGGCAGTGAGAATAGCATGTCCTACACCATGTGGAACCTGGCCGGGGTACCCAATGTCTACCCCAGCTCAGGGGACTTCACCCAGACAGCTGTGTTCAGAGCTTATGGAACATGGTGGGAACAGTGTGCCAGTGCTCCGCCACCTTTTCGCCGCACCCCTAAAGGCTTCCACAGCCAGGATTACATCGAGCTGGGCTTTGAAGAGCCTGTCTATCCTACAGCAGTGGAGGTGTTTGAGACCTATTACCCTGGAGCCATTGTTCAGATCCTGGCCTGCTCTCACAACCCCTTCTCCCAGAACCCACCCTCTGATGTCAGGTAACAGCTCTGTGCTGGAAAACCATATACAATGATTCCACTAAAATGTTAACTTCATCAACACTCTGAAACAACGCAATACCAGCAAGTAAGCAGTGAATTTACACATACATGCTAAGTCCATAGTTTTTTGTATATACTCTGGCAGCACTTTAGGTGTTATCAGAATAGCTTAGTGTTTATTACCAAGGTATTCCTCACAAATTGCTGCCTAGCACTTTTATTCTTATTATAGTGATAGTCAGGCAGTGATCACACTAACAGAGTCCTCCCAGCCTTGAGCAGATTCACCATAGGAAGATGGTGCCAAAGAAGTTTTTGTTAAAAACTTTTCTTGACTCTTTGTCTAACCCTAGGAAAGGATTGTCAAAATGTCATCAGCTGGTCTGGTATCTGGAAATTGCTTCACCAGATAAAAGTTGCATTATCAGACTGCACTTGTCTTTAACTTTCAACAAACATGTTATTGATTTAAGAAAAGTAGCGAAGTATACGTAATGAAACCTTTGACCAGAAAAATGAAGATTTGACAGTCTATTAGAGTTTAGTAAAATGCAAGATTCACTGTCAGCCACCAGTATGAACATAATTCATCACTGCCCATCAGTCATCCATCATGAGTCACAACAGTTTTGTCAAAACAGAAGTCTGGGAAGTCAGGAATGAGGCATGGAGTTGTTGAATCGTAAGGCTTTTTTCAGCAGAGGTCATTGTGCAGTGGATTTAGTGTGTGACATATCACAACAAGCTTACAAACACTGAGCCATCAGCTGAAGATGTGAGACAGGAGTCAGGATATGCTGCCCTGATTATGAATGTCCATCTGGGCTGCATATCCTGGTGTTATACAGCATATAAAGAATTTTAGTGTTCAGTGGAGCCCACAGATCAGCACTGTTTGAAGGCCTATATTCTTCATAGCAAACTTGCTTTCACTTACCCTTCACACCTTCTGTGATTAAACTGCCTACATACCAACCCCATTTAGTCTACATAGCTGTATGTATCTTAAAGAAAGGCTTTTTGGCTTCATAGTCCAACTGTTGCGTACACTTTCTGTCGTACAGGTGGGAGGTGCTGTGGTCAGGGGAGCCCACCAAGGTGCTGACACCACAGGCACGGCAGTTTTCGCCTAAAATCAAGCATATCAACTTCCCCACCAACCTGCTGCGTTTGGAGGTCAACAGCTCTCTGCTGGACTACTATACAGAGCTGGATGCTGTGATCCTGCGGGGGGTAAAAGAGAGGCCCATGCTGGCCCTCTATAAGATGCCCATCATTGACATCAATGACCTGAGTGACAGCGAGGAGGAGCTGTCTGACTTGGGAGGTCCTTACAGGCAAGGAGGAGACGGCAAACACCAGAGGACAGGCAATGGCTACTTTGACAAACTGCCATACGAGGTGATTATAGTATTACAGTAATGATGTTTACATTGCATCACTTGGGCTTTTTGGAAGAGTACATACACACCCAGACTTGCAGAGGTGATTCTGTAGGGATTAATGTTGAGGATAGGAATATCGTTAATCTATGCTAATTTAATGTATAATTTCCGTTAAAATTTCCTATTGAGGCGTCTTTCTACTTTTTGCATTCCTGTGTTTTGACAAATATGGAGGTCCAACTTGACCATTCTACCCACATTATTACTGCTATTACCTTGAAGGGGCTCTGTGGGGTTTATTTTTCCAAAATGTTGTGCTCACATTCAGTGGTGCTCACCAAAACTTACCGTGAGCATCTTAGAGCTCTAACAAACACACTGAACACATTTTCTTCCTCCTAAAAATTTGTTAAGCTGAATATTTTAAGTGTAAATCCTTTATTGTTTATATCTGTCTTTACTACCCTCCCTCCATTGTTCTCTTCATCATTATCTGTGCCCAGTACCAGTATTCCACACAAACACATGAACATTTTGGCTTGGACACGTTCTGACACTTTCTTGATCTTGTATGCACTCACGGACACAGAGTCATTTTCATGCCATACAGACGTATCATGTCGTCTGAGGCGAGCTCCAAAACACCAGCAGTACTCTTGATATTCATTCTCTTATCTCCTCTCCAAACCGCTGCCATTAACGGCAGTCTTCACAACCGCTGTGTGTTTGTTTCAGAAACACAATATAGCTATTATCTGTCAGCTGATACCCGCTTGAACACCATGTATTGTTAATTCACTGTGGCGCACATACACACACACGAGCACAGTCATTCTTTCTTTTTGAGAGGCACACAAACACGGTGCAAAACAAGCTGGCTCACCTCACCACTGATCCTGCTATCAGTGCTTTGTGTCCCCGATAACCACTATTTAGATCTGACAGAGGGGACGCAATTAACATTCTCTACTCTACTCTGAAGTGTTTTCTGTTCTCTACTGGGTTCCACTAGTCTTTAATGTTTTGTGTTATGCTTTGCTTTCTTGCTATGTTCTTCTACCAGATTGAACATGTTTTGTCTCTCCTCTTCCTGTTTGTTGCCCTTGTCCTTCCCCCACATCTTACCCTTTCCTTTCTCCTCTCCTCTCCTAACCCTCTCCCCGTCTCCCGTCCACAGCTCATCCAGCTGATACTGAGCCACCTGACCCTGCCAGACCTCTGCCGTCTGGCCCAGAGCTGTAAGCTGCTGCACCAGCACTGCTGCGACCCGCTGCAGTACACCCAGCTGAGTCTGCAGCCCTACTGGGCCCGGCTGAGTGACGCCTCCCTGGGACACCTGCAGAGCCGCTGCACCCTCCTCCAGAGGCTCAACCTGTCCTGGACCGGCAACCGTGGAGCTCTCACCCTGACGGGCTTCAGCAGGTCAGACTATCAGTGGGCCACAAGTGTTAGAAAACAGAGAAATGACCTTGGAAAAAGTAGCAAATACTCACAAGTACAAGCAGTTTTGAAGGAGGAACATACAGAGACAAAGAACATGGATTGAAATGATCCTCTGGAATTCATAACATGAAAATAAAGGTCATGAAAAATGATGTTATCCTTTTTGTGTAAAAAAAAAAAAGGCTCTGCCAACTAGAATGGTGCTAAGGTGGGATTGAATTATTTTTTGTGCTCTTTCTCTGCTTCCACTCACGTCTTTCCATCTCCCTCCTCAGTTTCATGAAGGCCTGTGGTCTCAGCTTGGTCTGCCTGGAAATGTCGTGCTGCCACTTCCTGAATGAAGCCTGTCTGGAGGTCATCTCCCAGACTTGTCCTGGACTGCAGGAGCTCAACCTGTCCTCCTGCGATCGCCTCCACCCGCAGGCCTTCACGCATATCTCCAAACTTACACGCCTCCGCAGGCTGGTGCTCTACCGCACTAAGATAGAGGTAAGCGTGGTCAGTGTATGTGGAAAACCTCAATGGTCCACCTGTGGTCTCTGATCTCCCCTGTCCAAATATACAGCAGGTCAGCTGTTCCTTAGTTAATGTTATCTTACTTGACAAGGCTGTTTGTAATAAACAGGTCGCTTAGTTACCTTTTATAGATAGCCTACATGCTTTTATTTTCATCTATTCATTTGTCTGCCACTATTAATCAGTATTAAAGGTATGTAACAGTTGATAAGTAAGAAGAAGGGTGAAGAAATTATACAAGATTTTCAGTAGTTTTTGAATTTCTAGAATAATATAGACTACTGAGATGTATGATAGTCCACACAAGGAAAAGGTCAGATGCATTTGGTCACTCTGTGTGTGAGTCAGCAAATATGATACAGGTTTGACACTAGTAAAGCAAGATATATTTTTCAACTTGTTTTAGCCAGGGTGAAATCACATGGTGTCTTTTTTGTTAACAGTTATACTTATATAAATAGAGGTCTCTGTTTGTGTTCTTGGTGTTTTGCCTTGTCTAGTCATAGATCTGTACAGTGATGAGAAGAAACTGTAAGCAAAAAAGTATGATCAGATTTTTCGTAAGTCAAATATCAAAGTCAAGTAACAATAAGCAAAACATATTCTGGAGTTTAGTGTGACTTGGTAGTTAGAATTATTAGTAAACACATAAGAAAAAAAAATCTGCCTAATTGATTGATCAGCTGTAAAATAGTTTGTCAGTGTCTAAAAGAAATGAAAGCAATGATCAAATGTTATATTAAGAGGAGACGCTAACTATTTGTGCAAACGCCGAGCCATTTCCTGGTCCATTGTTGTTCTTATGTGTGCTGTATTGCTTTCTTTTTGCTATTTTGTTGTGGTTCTCAGCCTATATGTTCGTGACTGTTTACAGCTAAACCACACTTGCTCGTGACCCCTCATCAGAGGTTGCATTAAAAAAAAAGTGCAATTTGCTTCAAAGATCGTTTCATTTTAATAGTTTATAAAGTCTCAGAGAGGTGCATCTCTGTCACAGATCTTTCAAAACATAAAAGCGGACTTATTAAATGTCTGAAAAATGAACTTATTTTGTGTCACATGAATATTATTTTTCTTTTCAGTCTTGCTAATCATCTCACCATGCCTCAGATTTAACTTGGGACCCCTTGGGTTGTCTCAGCCTCTGCTTTAGCTGCGAGCTGCAGTTTGTGCTGTACATCCTGAGTAGCTTCATTAATAGTAAAGGTTTGACTTCAGTTTAATAAAAAATTAAGAAGCTAATGATCTCCACAAGCGACTTATTTGATTATTTGTGTTTTGGGCTGTGTGCAGCTGATTCTCTGTTGTTGTATTTTATGATGAACAGAGTTAAATATTCACCTAAAGAGTCTTAAAGACATGTATGTGGTCAAGTCCAGGCATGTCTGGCGTGTAAAACCACCACTGTCTTGTGTTTTGGTGTTGCTCCTTAGCTTTTCTCCAGTGTTTGTCATGTTTCAGAGTGGCGTTGTTGGCGATAGGCAGTGTAGAGTTTCTGCGGTGGAGCCAGGCAGC
Organism: Chromis chromis; assembly: GCA_900302755.1. Lineage (NCBI taxonomy): Eukaryota > Metazoa > Chordata > Actinopteri > Pomacentridae > Chromis > Chromis chromis. Next base: position 16,382 of record OMNN01008400.1, read on the forward strand.
GTGCTGCAGGTTGTTTACACCCGGACAGACAGAGCAAGCTGTGTGTCTGTTGAGGCCCTGACATCTCAGCTGTCATTACCCTGTCACTGCTCTAATTAAATGGCTAGCTCGCTGGAGAGAGGCGTTTATAAAGATGCCAGAGACTGAGTCGAGCACACACACAAGAGGCTTTCACTTTCATGTCTGACACTTTCTCCTGCCACTGAGGTACATGTGTTGGCAGTTGCAGCATCAAATTCCCATATCTCCATCGTAGCTGCAGTGCCACCGGAGAGGTCTCTGTCCTCACTTTGCTTCACTCTTTGAGGAGATGTAAAAATTATCTCTTGTGCAATATTAAATTCCCTTAAATACTGAAAGTGTACCAGAGTGTGCCAGACAACAGACAGGAAATCGCTTAGAAGAAACTTTGGAGGACATGATTGGACCTGTTGCTGGTATTAAACGTATAGATACGTAGATTGACCCTCAGATTAGATGTCAGGGGTTTAGTTTGTTGAACATGTGTCTCCATTGCAGCAGGTTTTTAAATATAGTTTCCTTTTTTTTTACTGTTTTGCTCTTCCTGCCTGTCTCCTTTTTTGTGATGTCCATCTAACCATCCTGCAGTCTATAACCCCATTATCTGTGTACAAAATATGAATAAATGTCACTTTTAAAAAGTATATGTAAGTAAATGCACTTTTCTTGTCTTTCTACGCCTCTCTTTAACAGCAAACAGCCATCTTAAGCATTCTGACTTTCTGCATAGAGCTGAAACATCTCAACCTGGGGAGCTGTGTGAGGGTGAGAATATACACACAAACAAGTCCAAACTAAGCCTGTTAACTACATAACCTTCCACATGGGCTTGGTTAACCTGGTAACAGGTAGCCTGGCTGGCTCTGTCCAAAGTAGTAGAAGTCTAAATTACTGCATTTGGGCTGCAAGTATAAGTCTGCCATTGGCTACGCATTTCATGTGACTTCTGTGCTGCAGAATGGTCTGGGCCATGCATGACTTGTCCAAGGTAATAAAAGTTATCTGTGCAAAAACGAGAGTGTAAAGTAAACATCAGATTGTGACTCTTACACTGTACAAATTCAGATATATTGTGTTTTTTCAAGAGTTGTAAGGGGGCTGGTAAATGTCATTTTTTAAAGCTGTACACCCAGCTGAGTCTGCAGCCCTACTGGGCCCGGCTGAGTGACGCCTCCCTGGGACACCTGCAGAGCCGCTGCACCCTCCTGGTGGTGGCTGGTGGCCAGACATTAAAATACATCTTTTAATCTTAACATTAATTAAAATAATGAATGAGCCAGTTTAGGAAATGTTTAGTGTGCCATGGTGATAATGGTGGGACCTCTGTATATGTAGTTCTCTACAAACTAAAAAGTAACTGACCCTTAACACAATGCTGTTTAATTTGCTGACTCACCCAGTCTTTAACTAACACAATAACTCAGTAACTCAACCTGAAAATTGTTTGATATTTGATGCAAACACGGATGTAGTAAATGAGAAAAGGAGACAGAAAATTCAAAATTTCAGTGCAGTTTCCTGTTGTGCTTTTTCTTAAGGCAGAACTGTCATCATTAGATATGAAGTTATGCAACATTTGGCAATGGAAGTGCATAAAGAAAGTGACTCTTTCAGCCAAACTTTGAATATCCATCCACTGCTAACTCCTAAATGCTGCACGCTGTCATTTCTATGGGCAAGATGCCTGTACTGGCTGTTTAGCTGTTAAATTGCATTTTGTTGCTTTCATCTTAGGATGAAAGGATGAAATATGACTGACATTACCTGACACCAAAGAACAATAACAACCTTGCAAACACAAATCAGTTCCTAAAAGACTATTCCATCTTCTTTCTGATGAGGGTATTCTCCGTTAGTGCTTTGTTCTTTTGCTCTCTTGTGGAAGCAAGTAATGTCCCACAAGCCAGTTGGTACAGCTAAACAGCTTTTAATTATCGCAACATTTCAAACATTTGTTCAAAATACACAAGACAGACAGTTAGAGGGAAATGACTATTAACTAAGTTAATCATTACTTCATTCCCGCTCACAGTGTCATTTTTTCAGTTCTGCATGAGATCCTAAAGGCAAATTATTAAAAGCCTGTGACTGTGACGGTATGACATTCCACAAAGGAAAAGTATAGTAGCTGAAGCAAAGAACACACAATCTCTTCCTTCTGATATTGTTGCTTACACAGACAGTAACCATTTACAGATCATAACCTCTGAATCAGCTGCACCATTCAGGGAGCTTGATGTGGACCCTCCAAAGATCCTCCGTAAAGCTTCAAATGAGCCGTGGTTCTGCACACACTGCAGACAGTAAATGGAGTAAATGCTGCCTGTCTCTCCTGCAGATTGAGGACTATGATGTTGTGGCCAGTATGCTGGCTGCTCGCTGTCGCTCATTGCGCTCTGTGGACTTGTGGCGCTGCAGAAACCTGACAGATCGAGGACTAGCTGAGCTCGTCTCTGGCTGCAGGTAAGCAGGTTCAGTGATTGTACTGTGTTGTAAAGTAATCCAGCTCCTGAAACGTCTCACTACACAGTGTAAATATAGTATAGAGACCAGGGAATAGTGACCACCTTGTGTTTGTTAAATTACTACCACATTAGAGTTACTGTCATTTTTTTAAAAGGAAACCTTTATCATCATTAAGTCCCAACTCAACAACAGCTCATGCTGCAGCTGTTAAACACACTGAGAACAAATCCTCAGTGAAGGTCTGAATTTGTGGGTTGAGTCACCCCTGTTTTCCTGTATGGTCTGTGGTTGCTCAGGATGCTGGAGGAGCTGGATCTGGGCTGGTGTCCCACACTGCAGAGCAGCACCGGATGTTTCCAGCACCTCGCCCGCAGCCTGCCACGACTACGCAAGCTCTTCCTCACTGCTAACCGCACCGTCTGCGACTCAGACGTAGAGGAGCTGGCCGCCAGCTGCCCCTCACTACAACATCTTGACATACTGGGTAAGCATTTTCCTCGCACATAACAGCATGTGGACACCAACATTTGTCATTAATTAATTATTTGTTAATGATAGCCATCGTTATTTAAATGAACTGTAATTGTTCGTGTTTTTCATATAAACATGGCATTGAGCAGAGCATTACCAAATCTGATCTCATTGCAGACTGAAACAGACCCATAGCAGCTTGTCTCTGAGGACAATGCAACGATTTGCTGTATAACTGCTCCATTTTATCACTTCTGCCTTAAGGTCGATTCTTGTTTTCTGCGACCACCAGGGTACATGTGACGTAAATTTTGTCATCCACCAAAGTTTATGAGGGTCTATGTGGGCCCCTCTGCAAATGTCCACATGCAGCCCACACTTTGTGACAATGCAGACTGTCTGCATTGCCATTGTCCCATTGCAACAGGAAAACAAATAGTGCTTAAAACAAATTCTCCATCGTCCACACCTTTATATATTATCAGTAAAATATTTGTAATTTAAGTAGTTATTGGTGGAGAGAGCATAAACACAGTAGGAGGTTCTAAGTTCTTCAGAAATCTTGTGCTACATCCACCCACTGTGTTCAGCTCACCTCATGAATAATCAAGGTGCTACAGTTCAGTCTGTAATTAGCTGTTATATCCTGTAACTGCAAAGTCACAGCTTTTCAGAAACATCTTGGGAAGCACCCGTGGGTTTTTCTGGGTTTGATATAAGGGGCAATACAACACATACTTATTGCACTATGAATATAACCACATGTGCATCTACTGTCGGCTTTTAAAGTCCACACTGGTCATGCAGAAACCTTGAATTGGCCACTTTACACCTGACTATCATTCATCAGTGGATAAGGGACTGTATTAAAGTAGCATGGCCACAAGTGCACTTCACATTTTCATTTTGAGGCCTATTCATTGCTTGACAGTTAAATGTGACATTTCGCCCACATTTATTCATAACCTTGTGAATATACAATGTGAAAAGTACATGTTGGTATGATTATTTCTCATTCATGCCAGTCACTGATTATTAGGCCATTAAAAGTTGTGAATATTGCTGTTGTGAATACACTCAGCATGTGTGCTTTAGTTTGTCCATACCCAGTGTATGTCCATACGTAGTGTACGGACACTGTGGCATGCCCATTCCCAAGTTTGCGTTGGAGATACTTTATAAAAAAAATATTCCCAAGTTAACTGCAAACACTTAATGTCAATATGAATAAAATATTGCTCACTAAGCACAGTTGCAGCAGCACACCACAGCAGTAATAGCTGTGCACTAACGCTGTGCTTCCAGTTGCGTAAGTTGATGGGTTTGACAGCAAGGTGGCATAAGTGTTACTCACCCTAGCTATGCTGATGTGACAGGTCTTTGGCTATTTCAGAGATTGAATGGGTCTGGAAATTAAAACATGTGGCAAATAATAAATGTCATTTAGCTTATTTTGGTGTGGACTCTATTGTATGTATCATCTGTATATATTAGGAATCAAATTTCTTTAAAAAAGCAACAAGAGTTTGAACCAAATTGTTGTAAAACTATAAGGAAAATTGCAGACGCTGTTTATTCTTCAGATTTACTGAGACCTGAAAATGTAGTAAATAGTTTTTCCTCTGCTAGTGTTGTGTTTTTTAAAGTAGTGCTACAGTGTTTTATTGTTCCTATTGTGATTCATCTCAACACACAGGTACACGGTTGGTGAGTGCTGCCTCACTGAAAAAACTCCTCCAATCGTGTCCTCGGCTTCTCCTCCTGGACGTGTCCTTCTGCTCGCAGATAGACATGCGGGTCGTCCAGGAGCTCTCGGGCCTTTTCCCCAATGTGGCCATCAAGAAAAGCTTCACTCAGTGATATAGCATCATCTCATTTCTCACTGCCGAGAGTAGCAAGTGGAAGGAGGTGCTCGCCAGCAGATACTGCCCCAAATTGACTCAGAGGCAGGTCAGATACTGGAGGAGATTGCAGACCTGCCTTTGCCTGTATCACGGACAAGATCTTCTTACAGTGAACTGGGACGAGGTGAGGAGGTTCTTTGGATTTACTGACTGAACACAAACAACCACAGACTCCTAGTCACAGGATTTTAAGGCGTGAGACGTTTTTTTTTGTTATGTCGCGGACACTTGAAATCAGGGTCGTTGCAGTAAAGCTGCTACATCTTCCCAGAATATGAATCATCACTTACAGTACGTATTGCCAAACAACACATGGAAAGGAAATATGCCTTGGTACTAGCTGCAAGACGTAAAGCAACATTTCTGAGCAATCCTCTCTTGAACATCTGTTGGGACAACGAAACGGGACACAATAAGTGTGAAGCATACCTTTACTGGAAATTTTGAGAAGTGTCAAACTTATGTAAGCTAAAGATCAGGGCATTGTCAGTGTCTCGTCAGAATGCTGAACATTAATGAGCTGACTTATTAGATGAAGGTCATTCTGAAGGCGTTCAGGTAGATTTAATGGTAAGAAATCATACTTGAGGCTGTTGTCTTATCAGGAGCTTTATAGTTGAAAACAAATGACTGAATACAGAATTACTGCATGCAGCGCACTTTGGACAGTGTCAGTTCAGACTTTAATGCAAGTATCACAGGTTAATATGTGTTGCTAGAAACTTCAAAATCATACACAAGGCTTGCACCGAGATTCACTGAGTGCATATTTTCATCAAAAAAATGTACGAGGTCTTGTAAAAAAAGCAAGCAAAAGCATTTGTTTTAATTTACACATTTGCTATAAATGCAGAAATAGAGATAACACCCAAAGACATCAACACAAAACAGACAGGCTGACTCATCTGAAATAAAAGCACAGAGGAGTAACACGGTTCTTCTCAGAACTTAGTCGCCCTAAATCCAAAGATACACAATCTGAATTGATATAACGCCTCTCTCTCTCTTTAATTATCAGTGTCAACCGGATAAGTTTGGCGGAATCTCACCACATTTCAGAGACTTCAGAAAAAATTCAATTTTAATTTGATAGCATGGTAGTTTTAATTTGAAACTATGATACAAGACCTGTGTTGAACTAAACTTGAGGCTTTTGTTAGATTATTGTAGAGGAAATCATCAGACCTAATTTGCCTGTTCCAGATCAGTTTCTGTTTAAATGTCCTCCTCAAAGGTCAAGTGAGTGATTCTAAGTCAATACGCTTTTTGTTAAATTCAGCAAACATGTCCTCACGTTCTGCTAGCTGTCCGTTCCGTATCCGGTGTAATCCGGTGTTCGTACACAACCCTGACTCTGTAAATGGGGAAATGAAGTGACTTAGACTGATGCATGCAACACTATTTGAGTGGGGAGATAGAACATAGATAAGGGGCAGTTGTAGCAGTTAAATCCGGCACATGCTATTCAAATATGCTAACTAGCTAAATATCAACGATTATTCTCCAGAACCACACACAACACCTTTTTAAAAAAAATATATATATTTTTTTTGCCTTTTTGGATAGGGCAGTGGATAGAGTCACTACGCCTCTGCACTTGGGTCATGCGACATAACCATTAGGCTATCAGGGCGCCCACACACACACACACACAACACCTTTAACTGAAACAGGGTGTTTCATTAAATCAGTTTTTGTTACATCGGACACTTTTCTGGCCGAAGCAAAGCAAAAATTCATCTGTTTAAGTCGGCTGGGCCACTGTTCATGGTAATTAGAGCACTTGTTAATTGTGTGTGTTTCGGCCTCACAGATCTTTCATTTTGTTAGTGAGTGTTTGATTTTTTGGTTTGAAAGTCACCAGTTCTGCAATGCTTTGTTGATGTGCTTTTCCTGCCACTGCTGTTAGAATACAGTCGACCACTTAACCACTAAAATTAAGTTCCACCATTGAGGAGTACTGTGAATTAAGCTGGGCATGGTATGCTAAAATGACACATTGTATTTACTATATGTGACCTCAGTATTTGTCCTCAAACTCAGGGGTTATATATATCTTATTATCATTATAAATATTGTTTTTTAAACATACGTTTTACTCCGGAAACCAGCACAACGGACGTTTTTACAGAAAATAACACCAGACTTGCTTTGAGGTTACCTGCCTTCGGTGTTGCTCCTAAACAACAAACACACATGACACAAACGATCAGTTAGCGCTGATTTGACTGAGAAAAAACAGAGGTGTAACTGGGTGTTGCAGTAATTGTATGATTGTGGAAAATATATAGCTGTTGCTGATTATTTAATTTGTGTAATATATGAAGAGATGGTTGCAGTGCGGCAGAAGTGCTTAAAAAGCATTTCTTTTTTGAGCAAAAACTTGGAAGTTTTCTTTGAAGCACATGCTACTAGTCAATATGTGTGCCTTATACTCCTGTTTGAATGTGGTTTGGTGTCTAAGTGGTATAGAGTGTAGTGAAGTGCTTTGCTTTTTCAACCAAAGTAATACACAATAACCTGGTCATCAGTCTCACAACTATATTTGACCAGTTTATATGCCATATACTGTATATCAGCCATGTTAATTAATATGCAAAATAATGTTATTTATATTTCCCCGTGTGATAAAAATGTTATTTATGCTCATGTGGAGACAGTAATATACAATTACTATGGGAAATGCTCAGTTTTAGTTTTTTGTCTGTATTTAGTTGAGCTTAGCACAAATGAATGGTGCAGGTCTTTAAAAGCTTTTATTCAAAGCAGTTTACTTATGAAATGTTACTTACCAGTCTGACTCACCAGATACAGACTTTGGGTATAAGTTTGCCATTTACGCTTTTTCGTCCTGTTCTACTGTCTGTGTGTAACAGTCTTAAAAATCCCCTTCGCTACAGGAAACGACAACCTCCTAGCAGCAACCTACACGCTAAAAATGACAAGTTGTGTCAAAGATTTGGATCGCAAATGTTCCATCAAAAGAATTCCCACGTCACTATTTTGCAGGGACACTGTTGCCACATCCCGGGTTTAGCGCTGGCCAAAATAATTGTGATTGGTTTAAAAAAAAAAAAATAAAAATAAAACTCACCAGAGCAGTTTTTCCCATTTTATAGCAGAATGCTAATGAGGTGTAGCCATACCATTCTTACCATTCTCCTGCACTGTGGAAGTAGGTCTGGCTATGTGAGACTACTTGTCTAACATGAGCATTGCAACGGTTCTGCTCGTAGAGTGGAATTACCATTCAGGTTGTACACTGGACTCTGTGAGTAACTCTGTCTTTGCCACAGCTTGCTGCAGAAACGTTTTTAAAGATACACCAAGTAAATAAGAGCTGTGAAGCTGATTTATTTTCACATTTGATGGCACAGTGCAGGCTAGACGTGACGTCATCACTATTTTTTCTTTGAATATTGGAATTTTCAAAAAAGGCAATGACTTTACATTCTACAAATACAAAGCGGAACAATCATCCACAGTATTTCTAAAATCCTGCTTTCTGTAGTGTTAGCAGTTTAACTGATCCAGACTTTGTGCTAAGCTAGGCTAAACATGACCCAGACCAGTCCTCCTATTGGTTCCCCAGATGTCAAATAGGTACCGATCTTTCTATCTGTCAGTCTTTGGGGAAAACCCAGAATGTTAAGCTTTTCCTTTTAGAAGTTACCCTGTATATTTTGTTTTAGTTTAGTTTTAAACCGAATGAGGGTGGAAACAAATGATGCAACTGTTGCTTCAGTTGTAGCTCAGAACAATCCTATTCTAGCTGGTTGACTGGAAGCCAAGAAGTGCGTATATCACGTGTGCTTGGCCCACCCAAATCCAGGCTGTAATTTCATTTATATTAACGACATGAGTAATGACTATAGCAACACAATTACAACACTGGCAATGTAAACTGTGTACAGCATTTATGTGTAAAAGCAAACCTTTGAAAAGTGAACTCCAGTCTTAGATGGTCACTGTTTGACCATGCAGCAGGTTAGTTTAACACTTGTATTTTGTCCCTGCCTTGAGTGACTGGGGTGTCCCTGCTTTTCTGTAATGAATATGCATTCTGTCTTCTTCCACTCTGGATGTGTGATCAACTTTTGTGCCATGCACTGCTAGGACACGTGGCTAAGCTCCCTGTGCTGCAGTGCGAAAGATGCCGTCGTGTGAAAAGATTGTGCCTCTGTCATGATGAAACTGGGTGCTTCACTTTCACCAGGTTTTAAATAAACTGAAGGCTGATGACTGATGCAGTGTGGCTCCTTTGATTCCCACAGTCTTTGTTTCGGTCCTGCAGGGACACAGATATTAGGAGGAATCAGACTGTAGAACAGAAGTGGCTACAAGGATGCGAAGGCATTAAGTCGCTCATATTCCATTTTCCCTTATTCTTCAGCTTGAGTGAGCAGTACACCATCACTGCCAAAACAAATGTAAATTGTGTCACTGTGCCATGCTGGGGCTTCATAAGTAGAGTCATGAAAGTGTGATTGGGAGAAAAGTAGGCTCGTCTACTGAATCCACAACAACTAGCAAAGCCATTAGTCAGGATGAGTGACTGGGTAGTCGTGGCGGAATGATCCTTTTTGCCTTAACCCTCTGCCATTTTACAGTCTATTAATACCACAGGGAGAAGTGACATTAGCTTGTCTTCTTAACGGCCTTTTAATGAATTGTTTATGCCTGGTTTAATGATGTATATTGTGGCCCTGTAATGTGCCCTAATGACGGAGAACGAGGCGGCCTCGGCTGAAGTATTAATTTGGACTGCCTCCCCAATGATTATTCCTCAGCCACTAACACCACCACCGCTGCTGTTGCTGCTGCTGTACGTGCGAGTGTGGATGCAAACGTGATTCATGGAGGCTTTCCGCTCTGCGCTGCGGCTTGATTTCTTGCTGTCATGCTCCTCTATGAGGCTGATATATCCAGGGGGGATCCACGGCAATTAGTTCAGCTTTTTATTTGTCTTTCAACAGCTTACAGATGTAGCTTGATGAATCTGCGGGGGGAATATATGGATGGAAATATTGTTCCTGAATAATAAATCCCAGCGTTAAAATGTAAAAGCTGGGGATGGGAAGGGACGGGCTTGGGGGGGGGCGAGTGGCACAAGGATGCCCTGTGCCTGCTTTATTTCTGCTTCAATCTATCTGCAAACCACATGAGTGACACAAGAGCATACCTTGACAACATGGCAGCAGAAAGAGTCGTCTCTTGGTGTGGTGTGCCTCCGCTGAGCCCTCCTCAGGCTGGGACTCGACAGGCCTCAGACCTGCCTGAGGGAGGCCTTACTGTGATACCCATCATTATGTGGCTTGGTGTTCCATCTCTAGTTTCCCCGGCTTAGACTTTTAATGAAGACATCCCTGACAGTCCTCGCAGCTGTGTCTGAAGCTTATTATTTTTGTTGTGTTTTTAAAGAATATCCTGAATGTCAGCGCTGCGTTTCTTAAATCCATCTAAGTGCGGGGATCCATAGGCAGCTTTTCCAAGCAGTGGGGATGTGGCGTTCCTTTAGCCATGTCTAAATCCATTTGTACATGTTGTCAAACTGCGATACCTCAGTGCAATTACTGTAAACAAGTGACACCACACAGAGACTATTCAGAGACCTGATCTGATGCTAGTTGAAGAGTGGCTTGTGTTTCTCAAAATTGTTTGTCTCATCAAACCCACTGTGTCCCGTTACAGCGAGTCTTTGTTTGTTGTTTTCCCAGAAAACTGTTTTTCTGTGAGCACCATTTTGTTTTAGCAGGTTACCCCCTTAAAGCGAAGCAGCTTGTGGCCGCTCGGTGCAGGTCATGACTTCAGAGTGGACGTGGGTTACCAGGGGTGAGTTTTCCTTCAAAGGTTGTTTCCTTTGAAGAATTTTTGTGAGCCTGAGTGTTATGTTCTTATCCTTCTAATCATCGTGTGACCCACCATGTTTATCTCAGGACCCCTTGTTCCAAAAGAACACTCTATTTGAATTGGTACCAAAAAGCAATCCACAGATTTTCAACCAACTTTGAAACAGTATCACAGATGATTAGAAAGACAAACCTGTATTATCAAAAAAAGAGAGAGAGTTGCCTGAGTTTGCTGGCCTTAACATCTTCATTTCAGTGAATAGAACCAGAATGGAGTAAAAGTATAGAATGTAGAGTCTAGCTATAGAGAGTAGGTTTAAATTTCTAAGTGTTAATTAAATATGCAATGAAAAACAAGAAAGGTACTTTATACACTGTAGTTGCATATAGTAAGTAGAGAACTGTTTCCATTTTATTATGTTGACGTTATTTTAAGATTAACAGTATTTTCAAATGAG
>OMNN01008402.1:1055-16807 GCA_900302755.1 Chromis chromis
ACCGCTGATTGGTCCGAGACAACTGTCATCGGTGAGCAACTGTGTATGTAGTATGTAGTCCACATGCCGTTACCGGCAGCTCAGCGAGCAAACTGAGAAACTACACTAATGTGCAAAACACCGCTTGTTCATACCGTGTTTCCACTGCAGACCTTATAGTATTATTGTATGAACAAGGTCCGCATCACCCACTGCGTTGCCCACCGCCGGCACTTCGCATATCCGTGACACAATTGTACATGATTTCAGCGCAACAGTGTGCGTGTGCAAAACTTCTGTGTGTCCCTGGATTCATTCCAATACATCTGATCGGACCAGAGACGTCTTGGAGAACAAGGACACATATTAACACTTTTGTGTCCTTTTCCACCGCGGATCACTGCTCAGCAGCTTCAGTGTCCCTCTGCACAGCTGATAGCCGCACACGATAGCCCCGCCCCCCAGCTGCTCTGGCCCGGGTCGGTGGAAACACGAACATAACCGGGCCGAGCCGAGTCGAGCCGAGCCGAGCCGAATAGATACCGTTGGTGGAAACGTGGCTTTAGACAGAGTAAATACGCTGATGTTTCCTCGTCTCCCACCGTAGTCACAGTGAAGCCAGGCGCTACATACGCTTAGTCATATTTCCTTGTCTTACACAAAAAAGCATGTTCCCCGGCATCGCGCCGCGCCCCCCCTGGCATCGTGCCCCACTATTTGAGAAGCACTGGTTTATAGGAAGTTTTGACCATTCTTCCAGAAGTGCATTTCTGAGGTCAGGCACTGATGTTGGACGAGAAGGCCTGGCTCTCAGTCTCTGCTCTAATTCATCCCAAAGGTGTTCTATTGGGTTGAGGTCAGGACTCTGTGCAGGCCAGTCAAGTTCCTCCACACCAAACTCACTCATCCTTTATTGACCTTGCTTTGTGCACTGGTGCGCAGTCATGTTGGAACAGGAAGGGGCCATCCCCAAACTGTTCCCACAAAGTTGGGAGCATGAAATTGTCCAAAATGTCTTGGTATGCTGAAGCATTAAGAGTTCCTTTGACTGGAACTAAGGGGCCAAACCCAACCCCTGAAAAACAACCCCACACCATAATCACCCCTCCACCAAACTTTACACTTGGCACAATGCAGTCAGGCAAGTACCGTTCTCCTCGCAACCTCCAAACCCAGACTCGTCCATCAGATTGCCAGACAGAGAAGCGTGATTGGTCACTCCAGAGAAGCTGTCTCCAGTGGTCTAGAGTCCAGTGGTGGCGTGCTTTACACCACTTCATCCGACGCTTTGCATTGCACTTGGTGATGTAAGGCTTGGATGCAGCTGCTCGGCCATGGAAACCCATTCCATGAAGCTCTCTACCACTGTTCTTGAGCTAATCTGAAGACCACACCAAGTCTTGAGGTCTGTAGCTAATGACTCTGCAGAAATTTGGTTATTTCTGCGCACTGTGCTCCTCAGCATCCATTGACCCCACTCTGTGATTTTACATGGCCTACCACTTCATGCCTGAGTTGCTGTTGTTCCCAATTGCTTCCACTTTGCTATAATACCACAGTTGACCGTGAAATATTTAGTATCGAAGAAATTTCACAAAGGGACTTATTGCACAGGTGGCAACCTATCACGGTACCACACTTGAATTCACTGAGCTCCTGAGAGTGACCCATTCTTTCACTAATGTTTGTAGAAGCAGTCTGCATGCCTAGGGGCTTGATTTTATACACCTGTGGCCATGGAAGTGATTGGAACACCTGAATTCAATTATTTGGAGGGGTGTCCCAATACTTTTGGCAATATAGTGTAGGAAAAAAAAAATATTGTTTTAAACATGAAATCATTGGATGCTGATGGTGAATATGAGTGATTCATAAGTAGACATATTGGCATTCCCATTTAGGTTTTATGTAAAATCGTCATCTTGCCAGTTTATTTGTCAAATATCTCGAGTATGGATTATCAAATATGCAGGTGGTAACATGCACCTCTAAACACAACAAAGAGAAAAATAAGAAATAAGAAAAACATTGTGTAACTGATTAAATATGAAGGCCAAGACTGTACAGTCATTTTATTAACAGTGCTTAGTAAAAGCATTCAGGAGGCTAAAATTGAGCTAAACCTTACTGGAGTCAGTACAGTATCAATTCTTCATTATTTAACCAGGCAATATGCTGAACTAACAAGTGTATTGTTGCTATAGTGTAACTGTTCTTTACACGTGTGTGTTTTGAGGTGACGGGGAGTGAAATAGATCGAAAGATTATATTCATACTCATCGCAGCATCAAGCTCAGACCCCTGTGATTATCTCCAATAAGTTGAGGCCGGCTGAGCAGTTAGCTGCAGGTTCTCCCCTCTTCAAATTAAAAGTCCCAGCTGCTTCTCACCCTGAATGATCCCTCTCACTTTCTTCACACAAGCTGGATCACACCCAAACGCCCCCCTGAGAGGGTTCAAGTGTTGGTGTGTGTTGGTTTTTGTGGTTGTTGTGGAAAAGTTATGACATAAGGGGTATTAGGTGATGCTTACGCCTCTGCTGACAAATGGATGTCTGCAGCTGCGGCTTTGACATCCAAAGTGCAAATTGTCTGCTGATGACAAGAGAGAGCTGGACGGCTTGTGAATTCACATCCCTCGCATTCAGAGAGTAAATTGTTGTAATGGTCATATTCTGTGGCTCATATGTCTCGTTTTATATCTGATTTTATTTGAATGTAAGACTGTATAACACACAAACCTCTTTATCCAGTAATAATGAGCATATATATGGCAAAAAATGAAAAAATATTGAGGTTCAAAGTTAATTATTGTTCTTAAACAAATTCAATTCACCTCAAAGTCCCTTTAGTAGCGATTCTGGAGCTTTCTGTCATATAATAGGATGCAGTTGGATGAGAAGTTCAAATTTCAGTTTTTAGTTTAATTGATGATTCAATATTTTAGTTCTTTTGAAATGACTAAAAGCTTTATAACAGTCCTACAAGGACCATGCAGATACACTTAAAGGATCTTGAAACATTGGGGGAAAATCTTTGGATTTTCATACAATAATTGCAATATTTCCAAGTTATTTCAGTGTAAATTAAATGCAATTGAATGTATGTGAGTCACTTTGCTCTACCAAAAGGTTTCGATCAGGTGCGTAGGTTGGCTTTCACATTAAATCAAAATAAGGAAATATCTGCAGGTTCAGTTCTCATTCATGTTGTCATCGTTTTTATCTTCAGCAGCAGGAATTAAACCCTTTGAAATAACCATGCCAAAAAATAATGGTGTTGATGAATCAGTCATATGTCAGACTGTATGTTGTCAGTACTTTGTTCAGTTCTGAAAACTGCACTACTCTGGTCTCATAGCTTCTGTTGTGCGATAATGACTCCATTTCAACTGTGACAGATTTGAAATGTGACAGATTGTCTTGTCTGATCTTCTTCTCCTGTAACTCTTTTGGTGTCTCATCTGTTTGTTGCCCTCCTCATCTCATCTACTCTCTCTTCTCGTCTCCTCTTCTCTGGCCATTACAGAGACGCAGTCTGCATATCCCAGAAATCTAACCAACTTTCTCAATTACTGATGTGACAATTAGATCACACACACATTATTTATCAATTCATTTTAGACATTATTTGAACACACCAATCATCTTGTGGTTTTGATAAATGGTATCATATTATTACTAACGATGATGATTAGAATGACAGATGGATTGTTTTGGTGCCATTTGTTTTCATTTGAATTGTTTCTTTTTAGAGATCGGGGTCTATTCATAAAACATTCTGGACTGTAGCCTTGAATACCCAGGATTAATGATGCCTTCGGGACCATGTCTCATCACTAAGTGTTTCCAAGGTCAGGAATGAAGCCCGTTTCAAGAAGTCATTAAAACAGATTCAATGGCAAATTGGCAAACTCCATCTGCTGATGGGAGGTGGAGTGATATGACTTAGAGCAACTTAACAGCTCACTCTAAACAGTAATTCAAAGGACCTGCTACCAGCGCTCAAATAAATGCCTGGTTGCAAGATAAAACATCAACTTTATTGATTTAGATAAGTTGCAACCATTGTTTTGAGGACATGTGCTGAAATAATGATGCTGGTCTTTACACCAACTTAACATTGTGTGTAATTTAAACTGCAATTTGTACGTTAATTGATTTCAAATATAATTCAAGTTGTAGTAAATTAATTAAATAGCACTGATAATTTAACTGGTCTGTACCTTGAGTTCAGGATTTCTTCAACTAATTATTAAGTAATTGTTCATTTAAATTGTAGAGGAAAGATTAATTCCCCTGTATCAGTATAGTTTGTGGGTTAATTATAATTTCTTTAGACGATGTTAGACTGATGCAAACTACATTTATGTCTGAGCCTAAACATTTGTCAACTCACTGTTATCAGATTTTATTTATTTATGCTGAAATGTCTTACATGAAGTGTGTATGTAAAAGTATTAAAATCATAAAATATAAATAAAATAAACTTACATTGAAAGCATTTCAAACATTTGTCAACTTACTGTTATCAGATTTGATATATTTTTTACCGAGTTTAAACGTTTAATGAAATCCGTTTTGTCTTACATGATGTTTTTCAAAGTGTATATGTAAGTTAAAGTATAAAATCATAAAATATTAATAAAATAAAAATAAAATGGAAAGTATTTACAGTTTATTTACTTTATGTCTCAATTTGTATATCACTTTACATGAAGTGGTTGTTTAAGATGCTTACTTTATCAGTTAAATTGAGATTTTATGGGTCAGAATAAGGATCTTTGTGTGTGTTTGTGTGTGTGTGTTCCATATATATGAAGTTTATATGAAGTGGTTGTGTAAAGATGCTCTTGGTGCCTTACTTTCTCCAGGAGTGTACTTGAGGGATGGCACAGGGGATGACTGTTTCTGTCTATTCAATTAGAACAAAAGCCGTGTATGATGAAACCCCTCCAGGTGTGTCCCTGTGATAACACTCCTCCCTTTCAGAATATCTTCATTTCCAGTCAGAAAACGTCCGCACCTCCAAACTGCGGTTATTTTTAGCGTTTTTTTATCCAGTAATAGCCCCACGTGAGCCGCTCTCGTTATATTTAGCACGCACGCTCCCTCGGCTCTTGCGTCAATGGAATTCCTTGCGTGCGTCACACGGAAGAACGTCTGCGTCGAGCGCGCCGCTGATTGGCCCGCTACCCGGAACGTTCCACCGCCCCGCTCACCAAATATGGTCACGGCCCGCCTTTTTGTCGACGCAGCCAAAATAAAACAAGAGTGTATGGAGCCGACGGTGTGTGTGTGAGAGACAGTGTGTTTGAATGAGTGTGTGTGCTGACAGGAGCTGGCAGAGGTGACATTCGTCTATTTCTCCGGTTTGGAATAAATGAAAACCTCCAAAAGCGGGATATTTACATGAACCAGGTGAGTTAACGTGGACTGTTTGTTTATTTACTGGTCACATTAATGCTGTGGGGGAGATGTGCTTGATTTTATTCTTCTTCTTTTTAACTACTTCTAAGCTCATGGGATGAAACTAGCAGACCTACTGACACAGCAATGAATCATTTATTCATTTTTAATTAAATTTTTTAATGTAAAACAATTTTTTAAAGTTGCCATATGTGCTTTAGCCTCCATCTCTGGGAAGCAGTCAGAGCTACAGACTCAGCTGCAAGTTTGTTAGATGCACCTGGTCAATGCTAGCAGCCCTGCAATAAAAACTACCTTTATTAACTTTACATGTTCAGTGTCAGCTTGATTTAAATAATCTCATTGATATGAACAGCAGAAAGGACTCTGAACACTGAAACAGTTTCAACAAAAAACAAACATTATAAACTCAGAAACTACACTCACAACTGGACATAAATTCATAATCCTGCAATTCTTATTATATGATGAATTTTTTTTAATTATAGTGCTATATTTTGTCAATAGTGAGGACACTGTGTTGCTGGTTAAGTGACTCCTGCAGCAACTGTACTCTGAGTACTTTCCTGCAAATCTCACAAGTCCATGCAAGTTTAATCATCTGTTTGAGCTTACGTCAGTGTGTTTTCTTCCTATTGACTTACATGATTTAACATGTTGCACTGCGTGTTTTATGTCTATCACTGCCGCTATACGAGAAGATGTACAGAGTAGGATGTATTTATAGGACAAAAGAAAAAGTGTTGCTGGACGCTGCAGCTGTGCCCCCCTCTCCCATAAGTTAAGAGCAGCTGTAAGTTTACAATTAAGTTTTTTAATAATGATCAGACGGTCTCGTGAGGTGTGCTTCGCTTTTTGTTTTGACAAACCTATAATATAAAGAAGTCAACACACTTGTGGATACACACACATACACACACACACACACACACACACACACACACACACACACACACACACACACACACACACACACACACACACACACACACAAACAGGCTTTGCCACCTTTCCCATTTCAGCTGGCATTTAGCCCACCCTGAAATACAATCTGCAACACTCCCTGATACAGCGCCTGTGAAAGAGGGTTGCCCTCCGCTGAAGGAGGTTTTCAGAGCATTAACAGCAAGTAACACAATACCTGACAATATCTGACTGCTGCTCTGGACCACCCTCTGCATTTTCTAAAGAGGACTGACAGGCCCTGGAGCTGGAGAAATGTCATGCCAGGGAAATGAGACATTCAAGACGTTAATGTTTGCTACTGTTTGAATGGTTACGGAGGAGAGATTAGAGCATGCCATCCTAAATGATATGAGCAGTATCTAATCCATAGATTTATCTTGCTTTTATTTCAAAAAGCGAAAATTACATAAAGAATCCTAATATGAGATGTAGATGTTTGATGAAGGTTGCATTGATTTGAAAATGCATTTCTGGAGCTAAGAATTTGATGGATTATTGAAAACAATATTTATCCTGCACACATTTCCTTACAGTAATCGTAAATGTCGGTGTCTTCTGTCCTAGCGATGCCCTGTGTTCAAACCCAGTATGCATCCCTGCCCCATGACAACTACTTCAGCTCTGAGTTCTTGAATCCTGACCTCAGTGCCAAACTGGTGATGGACATCAGTGGCCAAAAGGACCAGCTGTCTGCGTCTTCGCTGCCCAGCATCAATACCTTGGTGGGAAATGGTTACATGGGGGAGTTTGATGCTTATTCCTGCAAGATTACCACCTCCCCTCCCGCCTCTACGGTTTCATTCGGCCACACCGCGGTAGCTGACAGCTCCAGCACTCAGATGCAGAACCAGGCCTTCAAGCTGGATGATCTCCAGGTGTATGGCTGTTACCCAGGATCCTTTGCGCTCAGCTGCCTCGATGAAACGCTGTCATCATGTGGCTCCGACTACTATGGCAGCCCGGTGTACGCCACTGCTTCTCCTCCAACACCGAGCTTTCAGACAGATTCTGCACCTGTCTGGGACTCCCCTTTCAGCCCCTACCCCACCGCCCCCCCGTCCTCCGTGGCTGATAAGGCCATGGCTCATCAGCTCTCCTTTTTCACCTTCAGCCCCACACCAGAGCAGCACTCTCCCCTGAGGCACCATCAGGATGCTCAGCCGGGACAGGACGACCCATTCTTCCTGTCTCCTCAGCAACATGTGTCCCCACTTCACTGCCAACCAATGTCTCTGGAGCATGGAGCTCTGGAAAGCTCCAGGATAGTGGAGGGGGCCATGATGTCTCCTAAAGCACCAACACCAGGAACCAGTGAGGGTCGCTGTGCAGTCTGTGGTGACAATGCATCCTGTCAACACTATGGAGTCCGGACCTGCGAGGGTTGCAAAGGTTTCTTCAAGGTATAAAGAAAACGCATTTAGCAGGTTTATCCCACTATAAACAAAAATAAACCTGCAATCACTGAGGTTCATTATTATTCCAAGGAAAATATAGATCATGATGTTAAAATTGCAGCACAGTTTGGCTAAATATGACAAATTATGTCCACTAGAGAGCACTAACAACTTTTTAAAACTGTAAAATGTCTCACAAAGTACATATAAAGCAAGTTTATTTTAACATTTAGTAAATTTTATGAGAAAAAACAGTATTGCCCAAAACATCATTGGATTTTTTTGATCTCTCAAATATGAATATTGGTATCAACCTCAGAAATTCAGTAATATGCTACTGAGTTACTTTGATTAAATAAGACAATCACAGTTGTTCATGGATAATATAGATAAAGATTTATGTTACAGAGAGCTACAATAGAAATGCAGGTTCAAGACTTGCACAGATTTTTACACATTCCAATTATAAGGACACTGACTGGATTTTTAAAGCACAATGCAGATTTATATCTGCATTTCTATCATGCACAATGTTGTTTGCAATATTATAATTCTGTAGTAATGTATATTTTTCCCCATTTGACAGCGAACTGTCCAGAAAAATGCAAAGTATGTGTGCCTCGCCAATAAAGACTGTCCAGTGGACAAGAGGAGGAGAAACCGCTGCCAGTTCTGCCGTTTCCAGAAATGTCTCGTCGTGGGAATGGTCAAAGAAGGTAATGCAATGTCAGCTTCTCTTAAAGCTCTCAGTGACTAATGTATGACGACGAGAAACTGGGGTTTGTAATGACAGTCTTGTGAAACCAAAGCTAGGAAGCACAGACATATGTAACCAGAGCTTTACAGTGCCAGCTGCAGAAAAAGGGAAACTGAAACTGATACAGCAGTTGTTTTTTAAATTGTAGGATGCAGCGACAGCCATGTGAGAGTCACGAACGTGCCTTCTTCTGCTCGCCCCTCTTCTCTTAGTTGTTCGCACTGACAGCCTCAAAGGTCGCAGAGGTCGCCTGCCCTCCAAACCCAAGACTGCAGCCGAGGCTTCGTCCACGACCCCCAGTGTCAACATCATAGCGTCTCTCGTCAGGGCCCATTTAGACTCAAACCCAACCATCGGGAAGCTTGACTACTCCAAGGTAAATAAAAAGACTTGCAGCAGATTTCCTTTATTTTAATTAGGCTGGTTACAAGATGCAAAATCAAAGCAGTGACAAGAGAACTGACCTTTCCCTTCTTTTCCCTCTCAGTATCAGGAGACGATGGACAACATGAAAGAAAAGGAGGATGCCGGTGATATCCAGCAGTTCTATGACCTGCTGACCGGTGCCTTGGATGTGATAAGAGACTGGGCTCAAACCATCCCAGGATTCACAGACTTCTGCGCAGAAGACCAGGAGCTGCTCCTTGAGTCTGCCTTCGTTGAGCTCTTCATCCTCCGCCTGGCATACAGGTTGGTTTTTAGTTTAATAGTTTAAATAAATATGTTGTTGAATAATATTTCACTACAGTAATGTGTGCATTTCAGTGCTAAAACTGCAATAATGTTGTAAAACATGTGCAGGTCAAATCCAGAGAAGAACAAGCTGATCTTCTGTAACGGCGTGGTTCTCCACCGGCTGCAGTGCGCTCGCAGTTTTGGTGACTGGATTGACTCCATCATGGATTTCTCTCAGAGCCTCCACCGCTTGAACTTAGACATCTCGTTGTTTGCCTGCCTCGCAGCGCTCGTCATCATCACCGGTAAGAGCCTTCGCTTGCTTATAATTTAGTGACTCTTATTGCATTTGAATGTAATGTTTACATTGAGGACTATGTTTCTCATGGAGACATCTTTGCACCTAGATCGCCACGGCCTCAAAGAACCCAAACGAGTCGAAGACTTTCAAAGTCACCTCATCACTTGTTTAAGGGAACACGTGAGCGGAAACGGAACGGAACCGAGCCGGACACAACCCAACTATCTTTCCCGTCTTCTGGGAAAACTCCCCGAACTGAGGACTCTGTGCACTCAGGGCCTGCAGCGCATCTTCTACCTGAAACTGGAGGACCTGGTCCCTCCTCCACCGATAGTAGAGAAAATCTTCATGGATACACTGCCATTCTGAAAAACTTACGTGTTGTTTGTAAAAATGAGAGACGCGAAGGAGGCAGAAAGCACATAATGAGGTTTTTAATCGGTGAACTCTATGCCTGAACCTCATGAACATGTCATTCAAGAGACCATTATTTTTTTTATCAAGGTTTCAATATAGTACCTGTGTGAGTACTATAAAAGACTATATAAAAGAATAATTTCAGAGCTAAACCGATATCAATACTTCAGGACACTGTTTATATATTTTTTGTGTGCATTTGTAAAATGACTTTATTGCTGTGCTTGAAATGTGAATGTTTGTCCTGCTATGCAGCTTATAAGACATGGATATTTGGGTAGATGCAATGCCGTGTTAAACTCAGAAACACACTAATTTCTTAAAAAGCATGTTTTCATTTTGTGCTTTATGACCCCACTTTGAGGCTGAGATAGTTCATAGACAGAATCCAGTTTGTTAAAAAAGAGCGGTGCAGTCCTACTTTTAAGTAGGGGAAATATTTTCCGATATCTTTCTATCACAAGGTATAGTTGTAGTCCTAATTGTGCTCCTGTGGAAGGTCTTGGACCAAACTTTACCAAAGTTTTTATTTTGATACTACCAGTTAAGCACCTCATTGCCTTAAGCTACGAAGAAACGTCTCCCTATAAAAGCTGATGCTGGCAGAACTCCTGTTGAACTGCATGTAACAGCATGTTACTGGGCTTTTAAGAATGAAAATGGATTTGCTGAATGAAAATACAAGGTGCCTTTTATAAAGCCTCAGTCCATGAACCACACTAAGCAACACTAAGTGAATCTTCATTCCAAACATCACATACAGCATCATGAGAGTTCATACTGGACCGATTGATTATGATTTCAGGTGTGTGGCACCTTCTGATACAAAGTGCCTGTGAGTGTCCACTTCTGTTAAACTGGAAGGTCATCAAGTGGTGTGAAAGGCAGTGAAAGTCACAGTGCAGCCATCTAGTTCAAAATTACATTAAGTCTAAGCACATTTCAGAGTCTCCTTGTATCAACAATTAGACACAGCCTACTCTTACTATGATTTCTATAAATGTACACCACAAAACGCTTGAGAACTCAAAAACAAACGCCGGCATTTCTGCTCTTGTCTTTGGCTGCAGATGTGTTTTGAACCTCAACTCTGTGTTTGTAAGACTCTCCTCCTGTCTTCCACATCTTTCTGAATTGTGCAGTTTTTGTTTTTTTTATATTCAGTCGATTTGGGGTTTTTTTTTACTTTGAATTTCAAAACGAGTTACAGGAAATTTCTTAAGGAATCACAGTGAAACGTGATGAGCAGCTACGAGCACTTCAGACAGGTGCTCAAACAGTATGAAGAAAAGTTCTTTCTCCTGCTGTCTCTGTTTTGTGTGGGATACGTGTGTGTGCACATTCAAAAAATACTGCCGGACCTTTTGTAAAATGGTGCAGAAATGTTTCAAGGCAGAGAATACTTGATATTAAATCTTTTGGAAAATACACCACAGACTGACTTCATTTAAATGTTGGAAAGTTAGTGATTGTATGTCACATGGTTTTGTTTTATGGTTTGTCTGGTTTTAGTTGTGAAAGATGAAAATGAATGTGGCAGTTTGTCTTTATTTGTTACAAATTGTTTGCTTTGCCATTATACAGGTTGAAACCTACATGAAAAGATGAGCAATTAAATATGAAATCATCTGAATTATAATAATTAAAAATTCATAAGAAGCATTATCTTACAAAAATAGTTAATGATGATAATATTCTGTATTTTTATTACTGTCAAACAACAACAGTTCATCTCCTAATACTCTCTGCTTTCCTTGTCTGAATCCGAAAACAGGCCATATGGTCACTTTTTTTTTTAAAAAGCTAATTAATTTCCAAAAAGTGCAATTTTTAGTAGCCTCTATTTAAAGCTGCAAATTTGTTGCACTGGAGTATATTTCCAACAGAGAAGCACTGTGTATGTGAATCAAACAACAAAAAGTTATATAACTTTACCGAGCTGTGATAATTTGGTGATCCTGGTGATTTCTTAACAGTTAAGGGTGCAGTCTGTGGTTTTGGAGAAAGTTTGCTGATATTTAGTTAGTTAGCATACAGCATGTCACAAAAGTGAGTACTTTGTGCACAAGCTGTACATGTGAAATCAACAGATAATGCAAACTAAATTATCACTAGAAGAATGCCCAAAAGAAGAAATGTGAGATAACAAAGAGGGATGCAGTGGCAGATTCTGATTTAGATTCAGCAAATCTAAATATCTGACACATGCTACATATAGCATGTCACAAAAGTGACATTTCTGTAAATATTTTATTCTATCTTTTCATGGGACAACACTGAAGAAATGATACCTTGCTACAATGTAAAGTAGTCAGTGTACAGCTTGTATGGCAGTGTAAATTTACTGTCCCCTCAAAATAACTCAATATACAGCCATTAATGTCTAAACCGCTGGCAACAAAAGTGAATACACCCCTAAGTGAAAAGATATTTATTTATTTGCTGAATCTAAATCAGAATCTGCCACTGCATCCCTCTTTGTTATTTCACATTTCTTCTTTTGGGCATTCTTCAAGTGATAATTTAGTTTGCATTATCTGTTGACTTCACATGTACAGCTTGTGCACAAAGTAACAGTGAGAAAAAATGCTTTTGGCCATCTAGTGTGAATTCTGACATTTTTACAGCTTCAGTACATCACATTTCTAAACAGGAGTTTTTTTTCCAAGTATTCCACTTTTTCATGCCTTTTAGAAAATGCTGTAATTATTTAACCACTTAGAAAAAAATCAAACAAAATGATCAGTGTTGGAGGTTTCCAAAGTTGTATCAAGTATCATCAAACTTTTCCTTTAAATCAAATCAAGTCAAATCACATGAAGTTTATTCTTGCAGCACCTTTTAAAAGAGGTGACCAAAGTGCTGGACAAATTATAAGACAGGCAGCAACGTAACAATATGTGCAAAAGGCAAGACAGGACTTCAGTTTAAACTAAATTAAATAGATCTCAAATATTAAATAGAAGACAAAACAGGATAACAACTTGCAAGATCAGTTTCTAAAACAAATATAAAATACAAAAATATTAAGACCATTAAAAGTAATCAAATGCCATTGAAAACATGTACAACTTGAGACTTTTCTTGAAAATGGAGGAACATTTGATTGATTGATTCCATGGAGCAGTAAAAAACAGTTGTTCTGAGGATCTAAGAGGCTTCAAGTCTCTAAACGGCTGGTCGCCGTGCAGGAAACAAAAGCTTTATTTAACTGTGCTGCTGCTTGTTACATATTAATGACGTGATGAAAAGTGACCAAACAGAGACCTTTTCACTGAGTCTGTGTTATTTTGTCACACATGGCGTTAATGTTGGCAACATCCTTGACCAGAGCAAGACGACACCGGGCTTCTCTCAGCCACAGCAGACTGCAGCACCGACTGCATTCAGCCACTCGACACCTGATCTGTACACCGCGTACCGGTCATCCGGATTTTGGTGTTGGCAGACAGAGTGGAAAAAAGGGGACAAGGGGAGAAAAGAGGAGGAGGCAATATGAAAGCTAGCTCACATTGATGTGTTCATTATGTTACCGAATGGATAGCGTGCTCCCCAAGTCAGAAATAAAAGGAATAGCAGACGAGTCCAGTTTCATAATTTAGACGAATGCGGCGGCTCAGAGAGTTCATTAGGTTATATCTAAAAGCTTCTTTTTATCTGGGGGCATTACTATCTCGCGTGTTAATCCCTTTTGACTTTGGGCGTCGCTTTTTATTGTTTATGGTGCCATATCCATGACAGGTCAGGCATGTTGCCCCCTTCACATCGCCCGAACCCAAACTCAAAATACATCATCCTGTCAATATATCTCATGTTTGGTCTTGCGGTGTTTCTTGACACCAACTTTTTCCAAAAGAGGAAAGCTACCATCTGGAGCTGCCATTGGCTCCTTAACTTTTGACCTGACATGCAACACTCTGCATTCAGGAACAAACTGTAGCCGTACACCACATGCGATAGTTTCGGACAAGTAATTTGTGGCTCCGTGTCACAGTGATTTGTTGTACAAACATGCTGAAGTCTGCATTTTACACTCTGCTTCTGCACCTTCTGCTGCTACAGAGGAACCATTTGATAACATGTTTGCTGAATCATTACAGTGTGAAGCTGAGCTGGATTTTCTTGCATTAAGTGTTAACATAACAAAAATCCACTGGTACATTCAGTGTTATGAAGATTTGTATTTAAATACTCGTCTGTAAAGTCAACATCTATCGCAAAACCAGGTAACATATTGTTGACTTAGCCAGTGACCAGCAGATAAAGTTATATCACCGTCCATGCATTCAGCACTGGATGTTCTCCTCTTCCTACAGCCGGGGCACGAGGCGGCAAAAAGTGAAGAGCTTATCTGTTAAATGGAGGGGAAGACATTCGCTGGTGGGAGGCGGCTTCACTTTAAACAAAGCATGGATTACAGCCATCGAGGTTTATTGTGTTATTAATGACAAGGTAGTCTGACTCACCACATGTAGACTGAGGGGATAAGCCGACTATTGGCTGCACATTTTGCATGGCTTACACCTCCCCTTCCGCTAACTATGTGTTACCATTTTCAAAATCCCCTTCACTACAAGAAACAACAACAAGAACAAGAACACAAGACATTTCTCGTTAGTCCTAGCCTTGCCATGCTATTTCTTCCCCCTGTAAATAGCAATTTTAATGACAGTATTCCTGCATGCAGATGTTCCACCAAAACACTTCGATCACTGTTTTGTAGGAACACTGTAGCTGCATCCTTCACTGAGCCCCGCCCAATACGACTGTGATTGGTTTAAAGAAATACAAACATGTCAGAGCCTCTGTGATGAGACTAGTGACGAAGTGCCACAGAGAAAAAATGACACCAGCAAATCATGCCTGCTCTGCTGTATGTTAAGCATATTTATGATATTCACTGACGTAATCATCAGTTTATTTTTGCATTATTGCCTGACATCAAGACTAATCATGGTGTGTTTGTATATGCCATGTGGTCTGGGAAGCTGTCACAGTCAGTGTTCCAAGTAAATGGAGCTTACATGGTGAACAGATTATGCCTTCTCAGGACACCGCCAGCATATTTACGCATGTGGTAAAGAACACATGCAATTACAGATTATTGCCACTGGTGCCACCATTACTCTAATTCTATTTTTGACATTTATATGACAGTTATAGTTAAGTGAATTTGCAAAATAACATCCTAATCACAAAGCCAATGATCAACTAAGATATAAAGATGCATGGGCTAAATTACCCAACAGTATATACAGTAGTAAAAACGTCTGCAGACAGTCTTCACTCAAAACTACAAGTGTGAACTTCATGGTGTAAATAAATCTAAATGTGGCACCAACAGGGGACATTTTTTTGGCATTTGAAATGTGTTTTGCTGTTAATGTTAAACTTCTTTCACTCAACAAAGGTGTTTAAATGTCAGACCTTTAATTATTCTACTACTGCATAGTAGTTTTCTATTGTATAGTTATATATTAATGAAGAGCATTAAATCAAATTCATGAACTCAGAAACTTTGAGCAATAAGTCATGTAAGATTACGTAATAACACAACGGTTGTATAGTTTGTGTGTGTGTGTGTGTGTGTGTGTGCGTGTGTGTACGTGTGTGTGTGTGTATGTGTGTGTGTGTGTGTGTGTGTGTGTGTGTGTGTGTGTACGTGTGTGTGTGTGTATGTGTGTGTGTGTGTATGTGTGTGTGTGTGTGTGTGTGTGTGTGTGTGTGTGTGTGTGTGTGTGTGTGTGTGTGTGTGTGTGTGTGTGTGTGTGTGTGTGTGTGTGTGAGTGTGTGTGTGTGTGTGTGTGTGTGTGTGTGTGTGTGTGTGTGTGTGTG
>OMNN01008404.1:12224-31497 GCA_900302755.1 Chromis chromis
GTTTTTACTTCTGATTTCGTTTTACTGAAATGCAATTTATTCCTCATTTTGCATTAAATGCCTGGAACCACTTTAAGGATTCTTTAAACTGCTGGAGAGCACTCTGGGTATTCCCGGACCTCACTTCAAGAATTAAGGCTCTAGCCATTTAAAAAAAATACACTTTGGCATAAATAGAACTGTAAAGCCATCATGCTGTCAGCACAGAGCTTTTAATAAAGTCGTTTTTGATAACTAATGAGGCTATTTCTAAGAGCACAATGAACATCCAATCAGTCACAATCAAAGTAAAACTTGGAAAAAAAATGGTTTTACAATTAAAGCGGCAGTTTCCATGGTTCACCACCCATAAGCTATTTCAAAGAGCCATGGATCTAAGTTTTAGCATGTTTCTTTATGAGAAACACACTTCCCCATAATAGGAGGGGAAAGAAAAAAAAGAAAAAGAAAAGCTCTCCAGAGTCAAAACCATCACCAGACGCCACTGCAGCGGTATTTTTGAACCCGTGCGTCAGAGCTGCGCCCGTGCCCAAACCGCTTATTAAAATGCAGGGAAGCCAAGTGCCATAAAGACAGAAGGCGAGCAGCTTGTTATTATTCTTTCTGAGAGGTGAACAGGCTGAGATCAATGGCTGCAGTGGTTTCCCCTCACCACAACTATGGCCCTGTAAAGCACAAAGGGCCATGCGGCTCCGACCCATACAGTCACAGATATTAACTATTCCAGGGGCCTTTGAAAAAGGCTGCCAAGAATAATTTCCCACATGTAACATTTCCCACCAAAGCCACAGAGTCATACTGGCATATTCTGTGCCCCACCAGGTCCTGCAGGCCCTGACTAGGATGACAGAGTAGAATCAATGAAAAAACAGATCCACGTTATTAAAAGGGAGTCAACTTGGAGCTTTTGATTAATTATTTAGTTGTGTCACAATAATGAGGCATACTGTACAATATATCAGCACAAATGCTGCATTGTGCAGCTGAAATGTGGCTAAAAACACCAGTGAGACAAAAGCAAAGCTGCCATGGGGACCAACCCTTTATTTCTAAAACTAATGGAGTCTGACATGGCCTCTCATTTGTTGTTGCTCAGTGTTTGACTGTACACTGAGGATCTGTGTTAATGATGAAAAGGCTGGAATACCTCCTGCCTCCATGTGATCTGGATCACAACATGTCTGTTGACAAGTCAGCCTGCCCTGCCCCACTGATTTGCATATTGAGATCAGAATAAATTGCGGGCATGAATGAGGAAACAAGAAAACACTTCAACACCAGGCGTAGATGCAGAGATCAATGGACTGGATGTCAGTAATCAGGTATACATTACTTGCCAATACCACATGTAAATGGAGCATTATACTCACCCTGATCTTTCTGATATGTATCCTGCAAAATTAAGGACCTTAAGCATGTCATATACCATTTTTTTGGCCAATAAAAACAGCCATGCATGATACAGTGGAGCTTTTCTTCCTGACCACAGTTAATAAATGTGTATTTTTACATCTGATGACGGACCAGCCAGTGAAATCCCTCCAGTGTGGTGTGGCAGGCTGCCAGCCTGTAGTGACACCTGCAATCAAACCTGCCTGAAGGGCATAAAACTGGTCAAATTTAATGGACTCTGGCACAAAACATCAGCCAATGGCAGAGCTGTCAGGCTACTATTCAGTCAGCATGCCCAGAGCTGATCAAGATGCTGTCCTTCAATGCATACATGCTTGCCCTCTGCTGGCATATGAGGAGTGGAAATTAGAAAACACAGCAACAGTTAACTAGGAGCCATGGGACTGGCCAGCATCTGGACTCTATGAGGAAGCAGAGTAATTCAAACTAATCCTTGCTGTGTTTTAGTTTGGGATGAATTAGTCTTAAATCTCATGCAAATTGTGTGCTGAATTACACAGTGCCCAGAAAAAAGAGAACACAGAAAACAAACACATACACTTAAAAACCACAGGATGTTAATGTTTCCCCACAGCTGCACGATTCTTAATAAATGTTATAAAAAATATACAATCTAGACAACTGCTGGCGACTCAGCGGTATGCATTACACTGTAAAACAGTCATCATATATTTGTATGTGCAATTGATAACAAAAATGGCAGATAAAAAAGAACAATTTAATCATAAGATAAAATTCCCCGAGAGCTATCAATTTTACAGATGAGTATCTATCAAACAGCAATTAAATGTGTAACAATAAACTCGCTTAAATTTCCAAAGCCAGAAAGAACAACATTTTAGATGATGTGATAAGCATATTTGTCTTAATACTAGACATTCCCACCACTAGGGCTGAAAAAAAGATACTGCCATTGTGATACGAGTCGCAATTTTAGTGGCAATATTTCAATTCTTTTCCAGTCAAACAGACATAAAAATGATGTGATTTTTGCAACGCTCTATACCAAATAAGCACCCTTCCATCTGGAGAATATGATTTGTAACCTGCAGCATGTCTGTAGCACCACAATGCTTCATGTATGTTGCGACACTTTTCACCTATATCAAAAAAATTTCAGCTCATCCCATTTGTATATTGCACTTAGTCATATATCAATAACATTTCGATTTACTGTACCCACTCTACCCACCACAGACCTTTGCTTGATACTAATAATCTGATATGCCTGTAAACATTACAAGCTGACCTTTACTCATCCCATGAAAAGACAGAGGCCTTAGATTATATAATAAAACCAATTTTACTTGACTTTGTATTGTCAGATGAAGAAACGCAATATTTCCTCTGTGACCTACTGGTCATTATAGCACAAATGTACACAAGTGTCACTGGAATCTTTGTATATAATTTGTTACATATTTACAAGAGTATATTCATGACTGTATCTATGTCAGCTATTTTACATAAGGCACAGGCCAAAGCATGACGTGCTCTGCAAGAAGGTACAGTTACCTTTTACTAAAGTGTTTCCAGAAAAGGGGCAACAGCAAAAATGCCAAAAAAGCGGAACTTTCTTTGAACATCATAATTTTTTAAGTTGCATCAATGATGTAATAGTGTCCACCCACTTGTACATTCTGGCATGATGCTTAACATAAGTTAAAAGAAGGGCTTGTGCCAGTAAAGTTTCCAGATTCTATATCTGGCCTCAACCTGCCGGTGTAGTGCGTTCATGCAAATTAGAAGAGTGATGAGTAAAAGAGAACAAGCTCAGTCCAAAAAATCTCCCTCCTGACTGCTATCAACTGCAGAGTAGCTGCAAGTCACTGGAGTTGTAGCTTAAAGCAGGTGCTACCACCTCCGCCCCACCGATGGCCTCCTGTCCTTTGATTTTCAGGTTGACAAACTTTATCTTCCAGCTGTTGTTATCCAGCGGGGAACGAATAAGGCCAAATATTTGCTCAAAGATGCCAAGACAGGCTGCATCTCTGTGGATGGTCCCAGCCACGGCCACCAGCACCAAGCCATGGGGGGAGGCCAGGGCCTTGAGGCCAAAAGGCTCCAGGTTGGGACTGAAGAGGAGGCGCTCGTCTCTGGACAGGGTCAAAAGACGAAGACTAACCAGCTCAGCACCCAGAAAGTCTTCCATCTGTTCACTGCCAGTTCTGAAAAAGACGCACCACAGTTAGTGTCAATAAAGTAGGTTTTTGGGTTATTTTCCCTCTTCAAGTTACTTTGTCAGAAAAAATAACCAGAGCAAGACTCCTGTACAAAATACAGACCTGCTGTTAACACTGACAAGCTAAAACAGAAGTTAGTATAACCTTGTGCTATATCACTTAAATGCCAAATGCTTCAAAACTGTATCACTTCCAAATAATTGCATTATTTCTAAGCTAATGAGTATTTTCTCCTATTTAAAAACAAACACTACATTCAAAATACAACCCCAAATTAAAAACTCAAAGTAACAAAAGTAAATAAACCTGTGCTCACTGACACACAAGTTGGAGAACTTGTGATCATTGAAACAACACCTATGATTTTCATTCAGCCTAACTACATGAACATGGCTGTAAAATGACCCGTGAACACCAGAAATTGCTTATTTTTTACACCTTTCTGATGGCTCACGTGGAAAAGAACTGCCAAAAGAATTGAAAAATTAGATTCAGAGACTTCACGAAGAAAGAAGAAGAAGAAGAAGAGTACAGGTAGATTGGTGACCAACTATATGTATCCTTGACTTCCAAAAACTCAGCAGAAGAGGAATATTCCAGCTTGACAACGACCCAAAGCACACTACCAAAAACCTTTACTTCAGAGCAAATACCAACTGTTCAACTCAAGTAAGGCAATTACTGTAAGGCGATACAATTTTGAATCACTTAAAATAAAAGTGATATTGCACTGGGGTGTAACACTTCTGTGGTATACTGTATGTCACTGTTAATGGACTTCTTACCTAGAGAGGAGTCGAAGCTTCACATCTGGCCAGAAGTGTTGTGGTCCCCAGTCTTGAGGCTGTTGGCCTAGTGAAGGGTTCTGACTGTTCATGAGCTGGAAGAACCACTGGCAGAACTGCTGCCCGAGGACCAGTGGGTCAAAGCCCACCTCAGCCTTCATATCCGTGGAATCTGATGCTGTCTCTCTGGGCTGTCGCTGTCGGATCTTATCTGAGTCTCCTTGATGGCTTTTGTCAACCGCAACCTTAATGGAATGAGAGGTTTTTGCCACACATTGTCATGTAGTGCTCTAAATTCTCTTAGTACTCATGTTGCAGCAGCACATGCTTCAAACAGCTACACCGTGACTTTTTCTTTCTTTGTAACAAGAGACCATTTTTGAAACACCATTGTGACCTTCTTTACATCAAAAGTTGCACGCCTTCTGAATACATATGGAAAAGTCTTCAAATGGATTCTAATGAAAATCAAAAGCAAGTCCTGCACAGCATCTAAAACTTATGACTAGATCATTTTATTCGTCATCTGGATCCAGTGAGGATTTTAAGTTGGCCTACAAGCTAAAACATTAGCCCTGCTTTAATTGGAAGGAAACTTCCCTGTTAAAACAGCAATTGCTGGTGTGTCTATCTACAATGTAAGAGAATAAAAGCCCAGCATATTTACACAAATTTAGAACTCAAAGTATTTTCTTAATGACAGTAATATTCATGTGGTAATAGATTCTCACCATCGAAAAATGGCTCACTGAACAGCTTGAATGGAACATCAAATTGTGTGTCATTATGTCTTTATCGCTCTTTGTAAACATCCAGATGAAGCTATCTTAAAAAATTATACCATTCCAACAGACTTATGAAACCTAGTTTTTTAGCCCCATGCATTGAGTCATATTTTAAAGAGCACCTCTAGTGAAAATCTGTTGTTGTTGTTTTTTTACCTTGTTTTTCCCTATGGTGTTTTTATTCTAGAAAACAAATCATGTGATTTAGTACTGTAGAGAAGTTTTACAAGGTTTGAGCAAAGTCAAAAATCGAGCCGCACTTTTTAGATGAAGCAATGATGTTGAGTTACATTGCAGCTATTCTAAGGCTGGAAAGAGTTATTTTAATGAAAAAAAAAACATCTAAACATGTAACTTTGATACAGAAAACAGTTTATAGGGTTTAATCATTGACCAGCAAAGGAACGGTAAAGACTTGCATTTAGCTATAAAGACAACTACCTGTTTCTAGCCTTTGGAAAGTGTCTTCTGATTAGTTAAAAATTTTAATGAATAAGGCCAATTGCGTTTGCGCTATTTAAGAAATTATCACATTATTCTGATCAGCCTTCATTTCTGTGTAGCACTAAATATATCGTAATGCCCACCAGCTCCAAGCTAAGTGCTCTTTGTGTTTTCTCCGTATACTCAACCATGTCAACATGTCAGGGCCAAGTCACTTCACCTCATTTTCATACCTTTGCTGACGACCAAAGCTCCAGCGTCCTTTTCACCAGCTGGTGTTTCTCAATGTTTGGGGGCATCACCACCCCTTCTTTGGCCAGGTACCTAAATATGAGTTCACGTTGAACCTTCTTCCTTCTCAGGAGCTCTTCAGCATTTTTAGTGAAGGAGAGAATTGTTTCCATAGCTTCTACATTGACAAAGAAACATAAAGTACAAGTTAAAGATCTAATATTCTGCACCTTTTCAGTAAATTAATCAAAGTGTAAGTAATCAAATGTTCCCAGAGTGTGTTTTAGCCCTGTTCTAAAGGGGCTGTTTCAGTGTCTGTAGCTTTAAATTCAGCTGAGCTGCTGCTGCCCACGTCCCTTCAGGAAAAAGACTCTCTCTGTGTCTGTGATTGACAGCACAGAGCAAAACAATTGACAGCCGACAGATGTGAATGCGTGTGTGAGATCAGGACTTTAAAAAAAATTCACAGCACACCTGTCATTTTTAACTCATTATAAGGTGAGTTTGTCAGACAACAGCACAGTTATAAAATCAGTAGTTTGGCGGTGCAGACTGGCAGGTTGTAAATGGCTCTTAAGTGACAGTAGATTAACATGTGGTTTTAATTGGTTGTGTTTCAGTCACTATGTCATACTGGTTTTGTTGTCTGACAACAGAAACTGAAATATATGTAAATGCAGATGTCAACACTGGTTGGACTGAGGCACAACAGGTGAGATGACAATGCAGTAGCTCACTCCATATTTGTTTATTGGTTTCACATTAGTTTGAAAGTTTCCACCACTTCTGAATGGCCCTCAGCATTACAATTTTTACATAGTTCTGGGCATGAATAGAGGCAGAAGTAAACGCTTTCCCAAGAGTTCCATTATCTGAACATGGCGCACTTTAGCTAGGTAGTCCTGAAATTACACCAGAAATTACGGGTTTGCTCTCCCTGGTCAGCACTGGCAACAGTCCTGGTAAATTATTCTTTCCTTATTGGTAAAACTATGAAACAAATAGCTCAGTTTACGGCTGAGGAAATTCTGTGCCTCACTAAAGTCGCTCACAGACTTCTGACATCTATGTTAGCCGACTTCCTCGTTGCTATCTGGTAAAGATTAAAAGCTCACCTCTGGTGTTTTCCACAACTATCATCTTATTAGTGACCGTGTCACTGAGCGACAGTAGGTCGGCTTTTGTCATTAAGCTCAGTATTTTCGTAAATCCAATACGCTCTGTTTCTGATAGTCCTGACATTTTGGCTAAACGAACATTTACGATTTCGTCCATTTGTGTCCTGTGAAGAAATGTGTCCGTACAGGAACAAGTGTCAGTGCGAAATCGGTCCGCGGAAAGCCGTGGTTGCTATGGTACTACTGCTGCGTTCAGGAGGACTCGGGGTTCGGAAACCTTCCTGATAGAGTACGATGGATTGCCTCTTGAAGTTTGAACTCCGACTGCGAAACTTTGATGTCAACTTAACTGTTAAGAGTTGTGGCTGCGTCCAAAAAGGTTAATAAGGCTGTGTCTCTTATATCCGTCACTTATCCTACTCTGTTTTGTTGACGTATCCAAATCAGCTCTGCTCGTGGGGCAGATTTCCATACGCTGCTTTCCATG
Source organism: Chromis chromis (assembly GCA_900302755.1). Taxonomy (NCBI): domain Eukaryota; kingdom Metazoa; phylum Chordata; class Actinopteri; family Pomacentridae; genus Chromis; species Chromis chromis. The sequence continues at coordinate 19,671 of OMNN01008404.1, forward strand.
AGAAGCCAGGTTTGTTAGTCGCCCATACTGATTGTTTACATTAACGTCATTGGTCGTGGAAGCTTTGAACTCGGAATTAAACTGCGGATATTTCCGACTGAGTTGATCCGGACGCAGCACAGACAGTCGCTGCTTTTATGACTGTAGAAATGATGTGCGTCTAATCAGCACGTCTAGTCTGCTCACTTAAAGGGCCTGTTATGTTAAAGGCTCACTTTTTCTCCATCTGTCTACCCCCACACCACCACTGTAAGGATAAAAAAAAATCATTCTTAACTATACAGTCTGTGGTTTAAACTGATTTTCACACAGATTCTCTTCTCCCACCCCCAATAAATACATACTATGGAAGCTAGGCTGCTGAGACTTATTCATGTGGCTGATGTTGCTTTGTGATTTCATTTTGCTGCTGGCTTTCAGTTCACTTCACCAACACAAGTGAGTCAGGATCTTGCTTAACAATTCACAGCATAACCAGAAATTAGTCAGAGTTGTCATATGACATCATGTGTCCTGGTGTAGTCAGGTGACCAAAAAGATAGCACACCAGTGAATTTGAGAGAGCAGAGAGCAGGATCAGTCTGGGAGTAAGGAAAACAGCATTAATACAGTGTCACATCTTCTGTTGTGTCTTCTAGGATAAACTGCTGTTGTCCACTGATACAGTTTAAGGTAATTAATTTAGGATCAGATAATAATTATATATTTTTTTTACATTTATAATATACATTTAAAGCCATATTTGAGTTTACAAAGGAAAAATATATGTCAAAATATATGATTGTTGTGGTTGTTTGTAATGACAGTATAATAAAGCAAAATTTACGATGAGCACCTGAAGGCATCATAAGACAAGCGAGCTAGCTTAACTACCAGAGCTAATGTGGACTAGCCTGCGCAGCGGTGAAGCACGGTCAGGGCAGCTGGCGAAATTACCTGCAGGATAAGCCTTTCAGCTGGCGGTACGCTTTATTGTTATTAATATGTTCTAATTAAAGTGGCTAGGCGGATCACGTCGGCGATTTATTATTGTTCTCCCGTGTACTGTAAGGGAGCCAAACCCCGAAAGGTATCGTACTGATATCATTTGCTAATATATCCTCAGCTGTTATTGCCTAATTTAGCCTAGCTATTGTATGTTTATTGCCGCGACCAGCTTTAAATAGTGCAACTCACATGCCAGTTAAACAGCTTGGTTTTATCGTTTTTGTTAGTTGTGTCGGTTAAATTGCTGTTCAAGTAACTCAATAACATTTTTTGGACTTTAACGTAGCTGTACTTGTTTAAATTGAATACTTCTGTCTTATACGTTAAGTGCCATTCTACAAATAGGCATTCTCATTTAACCCAGCAGCCATATTTCAAATCTTAATTTAAAAATACACTTCTTCTGGATTTACCTCCAGTCATTTTCCATCAAAGTCTGGGACAGTGTTTTACTATTCTTAAAATATAATCAAGATACATGTGAATGTAATAACAGCGCAGAACTAGTTTCTAAGATTTTTTTTATGATCAGGAGATACAATCCATGTGAAATTGTAAAGTATAATGACTATGTAACTGCATTAACTACTAGTGTCCTCAACAAAAAGATCAAACCTTGCACTTCTCTCTGTTTGCAAAGTGGAATCAACGAGGTGTGTCTTGATCTACTACCTGATAAGCCTAGATTAATATTAACAGACTACCAACCTGAGGCTATGTCAGAGTGAATGAGGAACTTTGTCATTGCTTAACTTCACATGAAACCAGTCTATTGCACATGAAATGCACACCACTCCTGGCACAGAAACACACTGGCCTTCTTTCAACACAAGGAAATGTTCAGAAATAAACAGGGAGGAAACTGACTTCAGCTTTGACTTATGTTTTAACAATTCATTAACCCCCTATAATCACTTTTGCAAAAGATTAAAAGGGCAGTAAAGTTACGGGGTTAAATCCCTCAACTGGCCCTGAGGACGTCACACTAAACTGCTACTGAAATAGGTAGAGATAAGTGAAGACACACATACACAAACAAAACTACATGTACATATACAGCATATAAAGTATACACATCTACACAACCACACTTGAGGATCAAAGCTATATAATAGTCTCCCATGGAGATTATCATATCTTGCAAAGATTAACTTGTGAATCTAGCTGCTAACACAAAAAAGTGTTTCGTTTAAGGCTTCATTCATGCCAAAAGGTATATTCAGTGTGCTTCATATTTAAATAAGGACCCCATTTTGATAAGGCACGTACTGTACTCCTGCTCAGTCGCCACAAGCAGAAAGAGGACTAAGGGAGATAAACTGTTATTGCATAAATTTCTCTCTTGACTTTCCATTATAGCTGCAGATGGGGGAGTTTGAGAGCGGTGCTCTGGGCCGGGTCACGGTGTACTCCATCCAGGGCTGCCCACACTGCATGCAGGCTAAGGCCACCCTCGGACGCTTGGGAGTGCCAGTATGTGACGTGGACATCGGTATTCATTCAGAGCTGAGAGGGAGAGTGAAGGAGCTGACAGGACGCAGCACAGTCCCTCAGATCTTCTTTAACAACGTTCACGTCGGGGGTAATGATGATCTGCAGAAATTGGTGAGAATACCATTTTGACTGGTGAACTTAGTGTATAATGTATCAAAAAATCTCATTGCATCTGCCACTATTCAAAATTGCTTTCAAAAAATAAAACACAAATATGTCCAAGTTGAGCAACTTCTTGATCTGTTTCACCTTCTTAGGCCCCTGAAGAGCTTCAGAGGTTGGTGAGTCTGGTCAAAGAGGAGCCTCTTCCTGCCGATGCTCCACCGTTACCAGATAAGAATCAGTCAGAGGACAGAGCTGGCGAGACTGATGGAGGTGAGAGATTTGTTGTACAGAGTTTTTGCTTTCTTCAGGTCATTACACTGCACCATTTATGGAATAGACATTATTCTTTAATGAAAGTTGTCCTTAACGCACATTTCATTCTTAGTACTGTACAGTGCTTTTTGTTATTTTGGTGTAATAACTGTGCAATGTTCAAGGAATGATTTGGAAGATCTGTGTCGGATTGGTTTGATCTGCTCTGGAATGGGCTGTGAAATCATGAAATGAACTACTGAACTGGGAAAAGCATCTTGAATGAGAGGTTTTGAGTCAGATTAAATGCAGTTGGAGCAACGGTTACAGTATAAAACAAATTTATTCCAACATCCAAGGTCAGCACTGACCAGAGGCAATAGAGCTGGTTTTGCATAGTCATTGTTGTGTGAGGATGAGCCAAGAACAATGAGTGGTTATAAAATAGTGCAGACTGATGTGGACATGACAGCATTTTTAGCTAACCGCAGGTGTGTCCGTATGTGTGCGTGTGCAGGCATGCTCATCTCCTCTTGCGAATGCCAAGACAGATAGTTGATAGTTGATACAGGAAACTTGATACTCTGGATGAGCCCAGCAGCACCAGGCTGCGCTCCAGTGCCTCATTAGATGTGACTATTAATCTCCCTACGAAGTAAACAGAGTCTTTTCCCTAGAGAACATACACAGATGTTTATGGAAACATAAACATAAAGAATTCCATGTTCGCTCTGATGTATTGCAACACCATCACTAGTTAGTTAATGGTATTTGTAGAGAGTTACTTTAATTTCACTGGTGCTCGACCTCTCATTAGTCTCGTTTATACCTTTTATGTTTTTACACTGCAGTTGTCTAAGTAACAGTGGTAAGCACATACGCAACAAAGTAGAGTATGTGGTAATCACATACTCTACTTTGTAGCGTATGTGGTAAGCACATACATTGCAAAGTAGAGTATGTGGTAAGCCCATACTCTACTTTGTAGCTCAGTATTAATGCATTGCCGAACAAACTGTGCAAGCTGTTAGGCCAAGGACAAATTTATCGTAACATATCAGTTTATTGTGACTTAGTTTTGTTTACATTTTCGATGCAGATAAGTGGATTTATATAGTATTTTGCCTTTTGAACGATATTGTGTTATATTTGACACCTCTTAACCATACATTCAACTGGCAGAAAGTATTAATAACTTATTGATATGTTAATTTGTGCTCATAGAGTATTCATTTGAGAGCACAAAAATGTAATTTGTGTACACAAATAATTTATTCGACAGCACAAATTAGTTTTCTTCTCTCTGTGACGCCTCTGCTCTGCTCCATGAGTCAAAACAAACTTGTTGCATGTAGAAAACGCAGCATTTCTACACATTTTCCTGAACAGCACAACATATTTAAATTGGTCTTATATAATATATTTCTTTACCCCAAAAAGCTTTTTGAACAAAAAGGACAAGGTGTTAGAGTAAAAAGAAGACATGACTTGGCCCAATCCAGGCAGTAGTTAGTTATTGTTCACAAGCTGAACACTAGTGGCTAGTGGCCCATATTCTGTCTTGTATCTGGGTGTGAAAATGTGTATTTCTTTGTGTTTGTACATGTTTGGCTTGGGATGCTCCCGCCCTCACAGACTTTATGTGTGAGAAAGATGAGTTGGCGGACCTGGTAGAGGACCTCAAACATGGCAGTGTGATTGGCTGTCATAGGAAGGGACTGACTTTACACAAAAAGAGCTTCACAGGCAATGAGCTGGTTGACTGGCTGCAAAAAGATAAGGGCATGGGTAAGTAAGGCTGTAGATGCTTTGTGTTGTGAAATGTAAAAAAAAAACTCCCTGATCTGCCGTAGTCCTGACTCATAGAACACATAGTCAGATCCAGCTTTGTCAACACTTGACTGTGGCCATGTGTGTGCTAGCCAGGGCTGAGGCCTGTAAAACAGGCCAGGCATTGTTGCAGAAGAAGTACATGGTCAGTGTGAATGGCAGTGGGCAGCAGGATGGCAGTTTTGGCGAAGGAAAAGACACCATGGACACACTGTACAGGCTACTGGAGGACGACCCTCATTCAGCTCTCAACGCAGGATACACTGCAAGCTGCAGTCCCATACAGGGTAGGTCAGGACTGGACCTGGCTCAGAGTTTACACGTATTACATTCCAGGTTCACGCTGAGTATTGTCCTTCAACGCTTTCTAACCCCTGTCTTTTCTTGGCTGCTGGTTTGGTATATGGGCCTCTTGGATTTGCTTGGGTTTCTGTTTTATTTCGGTGAAGTTTGTGATGTTAAGAGCTGAAGTAGGGGTTAATGGTATACCTGATGAAAGCATTTTTTAAAAAGATAAAGCATTAGCAGAAGTTTCTTCTTGGCCTTAGAAATATATGTATTTAAAAAGAGTTTTTAACTTTAATTCATAATTCTTCATTAGTGGATGGAGATAACTGAGCAACTCCATCAGCAGATAAGGACCAACTGTAAAGCTTCAGAATACCACTAATAGTGAAGCTTGGGTTTTAATTTAGTCAGAAATTATTCAATATGTATGATAAAATATATAGTCTAACTTTGTTTTGGCAAAGTGAGTAAAAGCCCTGTAATTCTGATGTACAGTTTATCAGCACCCCAAGAATCTGTAAATGGATTCTAATCCAAAACTTTGTCAGGGTCTGACACACATTTAAATGAACACATTAACCATAATAATGTGTTCATAATAACTGTCTCAGTGTTGCTCCCATCATCCCAATATCATAAAGCAATCAAATTGGCCTGAAACAATACAGTATATCATTGAATCCCAATTTTTAAGACTATGTTCTGCTTTGCTGTTGTTTTTCTTGTTGTCTTCTGACAAATTAACACTTGGTTTTAATTTCCTTTCTACCTGGTGGTGGTGAGACATATTGCTTGGCTCTGCTTTGCTGTGTTTATAGCTGAATGTTGCACAGCTTTTGAGGCTAACAGCTTCTCTTTGCTTTACAACACCACTTTTATGAATCAATGTTACAGCTAGTTATTAGTAATGATATAATCTGTACTAGATTAAAGTTAGCCTGATCCTGATTGCAGGTTATATGTTTTTTTTACATTGACTTTCCACACGTGAAAGATTCACAACCTTGTTGTGGTATACTTCCCAGTAAGAACCACCGAATATTGCCCTAGCTTATGTTTGTTGTTAGGAAGTTCAGCTATGAACTGTGTTGATGTTATATTACAACTAAACATGGAGTATGTCTGATAGGTTCTGGGCTATGCTAACACAGTTGCTCTTTGTATGTCCCTGCTTGTAGCATTTAAATATTGGTTTGGCTTGTATCACCAGACAAAGCAGCTGACCATACCAAACAGTAACCATGTCTCCCTCTTTCTCTCTGTGTCTCTCCCCCTCCCCCAGCTGCCGAGCTCTCTTTGCTGTTACGGGACATGATTCTGAAATTGTTCTCGGAGCATCTCTCTGCCGATGGCAAGGTAACATCCTCACTGATGCCAGGCTTCTGGCTTATTGCGTGTTTTCTTCTGTGCATGTGACTTATGTAGCTGCAGGTTGTGTCTGAATCTGTGCCATGAGTAGTGCACTGTTGCACTGGGCGCGTTATTTGTTTATGAAGTTTCACTTATGTAAACAGAGTAAATGATTGCACAGTTTTTGTGCAATTTTAGTTTTGAGGCCTTTCATGACCTGACTTTAAAAAGATTAATTCTGTAGTTAGTTTGTCCCCTTATGTATCAATATATTATATATATCATATATCGATCAACTCTGTGTGTTGTCCTTGCTCCTACAGTCTGTGGACTACAAAGGCATGTCGTTGAGCCCTGCATTTGAGCGTTACTGTGAGCTCTCCATTCAGCTGCAGAGGGTGGAGCTGCTTTCCCTGAGCCGAGAGGAGAAACTGGCCTTCTTCATCAACATCTACAATGCCTTAGTCATCCATGGAAACCTACGCCTTGGGGCCCCCACTAACATGTGGCAGAGATACAGAGTAGGATTACACAGATTCACTCAAAAATGCTGCAGTGTTTCCCAAAACCATTGTGTACCAAGTCCTTAAACCATTCCACTGATGTCAAGTATTATAGTTCAATTACAGGTGTTCCTTGATCTTTTAAGACTTTACAGAAATTCATGATATTTTTATGCAGTAAGGAATTGCTAAATGTATCATTTAGCATCAGTAAGCTTGTTTGAATGGGATGCAAACACATAAAATTGATACGGCATCTAAAGTGAATGTGAGTGTGTGTTTTTGTTTTTTATTTCACACCAAATGCAGTGTTTTGGTAATATGCATTCAGACTGAAATATCAAGAAATATCATGAGCGCATGGTCATGTCACCTTTTGTAAAAAAAATTATTTTTACATTTGATGCTAATCCACATGTACCTCAGCAGCAATGGATGACATCACATTTAAAAAAATGTTTCTGCCTAATTTTGTAGTTCTTCAACTATGTGAGCTACCTGATTGGAGGAGAAGTATTCACATTACAAGACATTGAGAACGGTGTCCTGAGAGGGAACAGAAAAGGTGTCGCACAGCTTCGACGGCCCTTCTCCAAAACAGACCCACGACTCCAAGTATTCAGACGTTCTGTTAAATCACAGCTGACTATGTCGATCACTGGATGAGTGTTGTTTGCAGTAACTAAATGCCAATTCTCTTGTTGTCCACAAGATGGCGCTTCCAGATGCTGAGCCTCTGATTCACTTTGCCTTGAACTGTGGCGCTAAGGGCTGCCCGCCTATTAAAACATACAGTCCACAGGTAAGAGAGTTGAAGTTCAAGGGTTGGTTTATCTTTTCACTGAGTAATTAGTCATTACCATTTACTGTACAACATACTGTATGTGTTAATAATACTGGAGGTTCGACTGGTCACAAATCAGCTCTTTTCTACTCAACCCTGTCAGGACATTGACAGCCAGCTGCGCACAGCAGCTGAGGCCTTCCTGGAGAATGATGACGGCTGTGTGGTAGATTCTGGGAAAAAAGAAGTGCGACTCAGTCAGATATTCAAGTGGTACAAGGCTGACTTTGGAGGCACTGATGAGAAGGTAGTTTTGAATCCACTCTTTTGTGTATGGATATATAGATTGAATAAATATCTTTCTGGTTTTATTTTTTCTTCACTTGCGACAGAAAAATGGATTTCAACTTTCCACTGTGTGTCTCTCTTTTAGCTTCTGAACTGGGTGCTGGAACATATGGGTGACTCTCCGAAGAAGACCAGCCTGCAGGGCGTCCTTTCTGCTGGGAAAACCAAAGTCAGCTTCCTCCCTTACGACTGGAGCGTCAACAGCAGCCACTGAGCATGCACACGCAAATGCATACACGCCCAGCTTTATGCTATGTTTCTTTGCATCTATCCACTTTCTACTGAGCTACATCTATTTAAAACCAGACGGTTGGTGATGGAGTGAGCACCAAATGAAGACCATGAAAGTCCCAGTGGTGAGGGGGGCACATTGCACTGTATCATCGGATCATACTTCTCCTGAAGGCCTATTCAAGCTTTAAGGTCTTATTGTGAGCCCCCTACACCCCATTTTGGATGCCATATATAAGTAGTACATCATGTTTTATGGGTTAGACATAATAAAAATATTGAGTATTTTGCACACAAAAAACTTTATACTCGAGCAGCATAATTAATAGCATAAAACAGGACATTAAACATATTATTGCATTATTAACTTTAATCCTCATTTTTCCCTCCATGCTCTCCAGTCTGTGTCAGCAACTCAGGAGTCATAGATTATTGTGATCATCTTATCCAACACTGGTTGGTTTATTCATGTGGAGCATTTAATCAGAGTGGATGGAGAGGATAACCTGGCGTATCCAAGCACACAGCCTTGACAAGCCATATCAAACCCCTTTGAACTTACAAACCCACTCATCCATGTGTAGCGAACTGCAGCTTTTTCACGAAGTCAGTCCATCCTTTAAACAGCATTTTTAACCCACTGATGTAAAGACGTTGATGTTGCGTTCACTGGTAAAAGCTAAACTTTAGTAAACATTCACTAATCTGTCATCTGGATTTGTGTGCAGTTAACTACTGTCAGGATCTTTTCCTTTAGACAAATACAATCTGGTTGGGTGCTACTGCTATCACTTATCTTCCCATTTGATTGGCACAAGATGGACTGCAAGTACAATGATTCATTCACTGAATTAAAAAGAACAGCTGCATTGTGTTTGTTTAGAACACACAAGACAAATACAGATGTCGTGATCAGTTTTTCCTTCTGTCTCCCTACATCGATGCTCAGCCATATTTTTTGATCCAAGTCTTCCAGTGTAAATTGAAAAAGTGCTACTTCTGTGTTTTAAGCACAGTAATTTAGTAAGAAAAAAAATATTGTGAATTATTGAAATATTTATCAGAACTACACCCATTTGGGATGCACTCTGACACTTTGCATGTTTATCGCCAACTTTGAATGCTAGTGAAATGTGTTTGTACTTTTTTCACAGACAATTGTTCATTGTTGGTCTATATGTGAATAATGTGCTGCGTTCATCCAGCTATTTATTCCAGCATGTCTGCAGAAACTGAAAAAAAAATCTCAGTCATACCCAGTCAAGAATTCTACATTACCAAATCAGTCGGTCGTTAATACAATAAATACAGCAGTTTTGATTTATCGTTAGTGTTTGTAGGTTGTTGGAGTGTTGAGTTTCCATCTGAACAGGTTTACAAAACAACTTTGTATCACTGAAATTGATTTTACCTGGCCTTAAATGTTTTTAAGATACATCATGATACATTTCCCAGTGTGTTTCTCACACATTAAGTGTGTATTTTGTGTTATGTGTTTTCATAATTTTGGATTTTCTTATCTCAGGTCAAACAAAATTCGAGTGGAGGTAGTTTTCAGGTTGTTTGATGTCCTCAATGCACTGTAAGCTGCATGTTGTTTTCTAGTCTCAGCTCATGTTGTACTGTCTGTATTTTTTTGCAGAAACATTGTCATGTGTTTGGATTTTGCACATTACTGTAAATGTTTCCTTTTTTCTTAAAGCTACAAGCAGCACCAAAGCAAACAGTTAAATTAGCATGTGTCAGAGCTGGAATGCAATCGCTGCATGAGATACTGGAAAACCCTTCAATCTTGAATGCTGGCCTGTAGCAGGACTGCTTCTGTGCCACTGCTTTGTTCTTAGCCTGTAAGCTTAGCCATAAGAAACAGTTGGACCTAAAGTGTCATTTAAACCTGATATCAGAATACAGTAGTTCCACATTTGGTAAAGTCAGTCATAATAAAACTGATGACTAAATTGTGCAGAGATTTAAATATTCTTTAAAAACGAGCCTTCAGCTACAAAGTGCACCTTTGACATTTCACTATATTGAACTCTATTATTGAGTGGGAGTAAGAAGGGATGACGCTCTGTGGACTAAAGTGAATAGAACAAAAGGATTTATTTACGTATATTGATGCTCCCTGTACTTTTCAAAAAATTACCTCATGTATCAGGAAAAAGTGAATGCAAAAACTTTTATAAACAAGCAATTCTAATATAATCCTATTTTCCTCTTTCCTGGGGTTAAGCAATATGTTCATGACTAGTAAATATGCAATGCTGAATTAAAAGTATATACCGAGTCTGCTCTCTCTTTTACCATCTCTGCATGTATGACACAGCATATCTGTCTGGGGTTGTTCATGCATGTCAATAATGTAACCAAAAATCTTATAAACCAGTAATATAACTATCAACCATGGCAACAGAAGTTTAGTTTCATCATTTGTTTATTCAAACAAATCACCTTTTCTTTAAGAAAAATAGACGAGGAATCATCATTGTCTTTACAAATCCAATCTATTGACATTTGTACATATAAATAAGCAGGTTTAAGTGCACAGTCCCATAAAAACATTACATTAAAAAGTTATTAAACAGATCAAACATCTGAAAAGTTTATACATAACAACCAATGTGAAATATTCTACATCATGAAATACACAATCATTGCGTTAAACTGGCTGACTTAAAAATGGAAAAACTGGTACTGTATTACTGATTATAGTGTATCTTCCTACAGCCTGAACACTGTACGATTTAGTCTTGGCACTAATAAAATCGTAAATAATTCATTTACTGTACAGAGAATTAGTTTGACAGTATGAAGGCAGATTTATATGGTTTCAGACATATTGGTCACAGCCCTAATGAGTACATGAGTGTTGTCATACTGTGACCAGAAGACAGGTCAACAAAAGGAAACACAATCCTGCCTACAGAAACAGCAGTGCACATCATGCTAAAAACACCTCCTCTTCAGTTTGAATGTTGTCTGTATGTGACAGGGGTTTGGAGGATTTCTTCATAATTAAAATACATTTTAACAGCATAGAAATGTGGAAAGAGAACACACAACCTGATATCCAGTATTACTGTCATGCCTATCTATTAAGCCAGTTTTATACAATCTCTCTACAATTCCACAGGTCTGTGTGGTACAATATTCATTTGGAAGACTACGTGTGCTAAGTGGACAAAGGATTACAAATTGTTTGCACACTGCAGTACACTCTGCCAATGATATACTGCATGTAAAATTCAATTCTCTAACGGCAGGAAGTCATGTTTTTGAACACCACAGCTGAGGGGGCCACATATGGGGCAGTGGTGGCCTAGTGGTTTGTGAAGCGAACTTGTACTTGAACTTCCCCAAGGGGATCAATAAAGGTTAGATGATTATTATTATATGGAAGAACTATGCCACTAAGACCTTTTGCTAGCGGGGCAGAAGAAAACGTATTCAAAGTTAGACCCTCAATGCCAATCAAATTCTCCTAGAATAGATTAATCAACTAAAATTAGTATAGATGTAAAATAATTTGCATCCAATTAATACAATTATTAATAATAATATGCATCATCACCTGTAGCAAATGATTTAGAGAAGTCTCTCCACTGATTTGTGTGTCCCTGACTTAGTGTATGGTGCAACTGATAACTGATAAAGC